>NCQV01059610.1:22521-40908 GCA_002740545.1 Lophocereus schottii
AAGCTTTGTGAATGTTTGATATGTGGTTTGGAAGTTACGTATTTTTGATTGATGCTGCCTTGTTATGTGGTGTGAAAATTCAGATGATGTTTGAATTACTGTGAGCTATTAAGTTGCGAAAAAATTGTGAAAAGTTTGCTGTAGAATACACATGTCATGGGGCAATTCTAGGTGAAGTTTCAAAAATTTTGGATGTCTATTTTAGGAGTTGTGAAATTTTGATTGGAACTGTCATGTTTTAGTGCCAATTCTAGTTGTTGTTCGACTTTTTTTGGCAATTATTCGCTTGGCCTAAAGCTCTGGGGATTGTAATATAGAATCTCTGTGATGTTTGTAACAATTGTGGAAATATTTATGAATTTTAGCAGTGTGCTTCATGTGTTATGGATTTTTTATTGTAACTGTTCTGCTGCAACATATAACTTTTGGGTGTTGTTTCAATTTTTGTGGAGGATTGGCTTATTGAAAAATTTTGAAAATTATATGGTATATTCTCCTTGATATTTGGTAATTTTATGCAAAGTTTCGTGAATTTTGGATATGAGATCTTTGTGTTGTGAATTTATGAGTAAATTGGCATATTTAGTGTAATTACAGGTTGTTCATATGCATAAAATATATATTGATCATGTTTGTGATCATCTTAGGTGTTGAAGTAGTAAGGTATTGTTATGGATTATTAGAAGCTTGTGAAAATTATTTTGGGTGGAAATTAAGCCTTATTTTGATTATGTTTTTGTTAATATCACAAAATTAAGCTTCTTTGAAAATAACTGTGTGACTAGATGATTTCATTAAGTTACATTTTTGGAATAGTGGTTCATGTCTTGTCTGAGGCTATTATAGAGTATTCTAGAGCTATGGCCATAAAAGTAGTTGTCTTTGTATTTGGAGCTGTGTAAGTCGTTGGTTGGTACCTTGAGTAAGTACTGGCCGGTCCACCAATTGACTCTTCAATTTGTGTTATGTGGCAGCTATATGGATCTCTGGTACTCCAGGACATGAATGTGACTCATTAGTTTGTGATTTGAGGACCTCTATGTACTCTAGAGCGTTGGGTGCCTGGTTGGTACTATATGAAAGAGTTATAGCTGGTCCACCATTGGTTGGTACCATATGAATGAGCCGTAGCTGGGCCGCCAGGAAGTGTTTGTCACCCCTATGTTGTAATGGTTCTTCGTGTGAGTCATGAGTTGATTTCCCCTAATCGAAGACGGCTTGCATTTAGTCAGGAATATGTGATAATTTATGAAATCGGTTTTGCCATTAGATTTGGTCTTTTGATATGTTATGAAATTGGTTTTGGTTTGGATTTGGACGTCATTTTAGATTTGAAGAGTCATTCAGGATATTTATGAAATTATGATCGATAAATATGTTTAAGGAAAAATATTATGTGGTTAAAGCTTGTATATGGATTTTTCAATGGAATATGTTTTATGTATGTGTTTAGTATGGTTACGGATAGGCCATTAGCATGATTTAGCAAGCCTTGCTTTCTTCTGGGCTTTAATGAGGATTAGGAGCCCAAAGGACATGGTTGGTATGGGACAACCATGGTTAGTTTAGTGACTAGACTAACAGTAGAATTTATTCATGGACTTAAGTATAAACGAGAGCCTTTAAAACGTACCTGGTTTGGGACAGGTATGACTAAGTTAGTCTAATTGCCCATTCCATGACATTCCTATGTGTGTGTGTGTTTGTGAAGTTTGGGAACATGTTGGATATGAAATATATAAGTTTGTTTCGTTTACTAGAGCATAAGTATGTTCTCTTATCGCCTTCTACATGCTCCATGACATGTTCTGTTTATATGTCATAAGATATGTGTACTATGTGATTATGTGTTTACCGGTTAATGTGCCAAGTGTAACAACGAGGAAGGTTAGGGTTATTTACCAGGCTCGGGGAGTTCATGACCTCACCATTTTTTAAGGTTTTGGAAGTGAAAGGGGGCCACATGAGCATTAAGAGAACTATCCCATTGTGAAACACTTTTGAAGAACTTAGTTGGAACTGCAGGCCTTGCTGTATGTTTATGTTATGGATTATGTTTAGTAAATACAGTTCTGAATGTGTTTTTCGTTCGGACATGTGAAAGACTATTAGGTACATGGTTTAAATATGTATGTAATGCATGTTTTAGATTAACCCTCCCGAACTTTAATTAGATTTTGATAAGAGCTTCCACTACTATCGCCAATTAACAAGTTAATCAAGTCTAGGAAATTTAGAGAGCCCTGTTGATGTTTCTAATGGGACACCCACGGTAGTGACGCGTCGGCCCCCTTTGGAAGGGGCATTACAGAAGTGGTATCAGAGTAACAATCCTGCGACCTTTGACTTGTAGGGCTTGTGTGCACATGTGATTGATCATTTGTTTCATGATGTGTGATTTAACACAAACACCAAGTTTAGGTGATTTGCATTATGACTGTGTTTAACATGGATGGAACTTGAGATTAGAAACTTGGTGATGATAGGTTTCAAGGATAATACGATTTCAAAGGGGGAAGGGTGTAACACCCCGAAAATTTTGTTACTTATTTTGAATTATATGCAATATGTAAATTGTGTATATTGTACACATTTTATCTTAGGCACATATGTGTGTTTTATGTTATTATTATTATTATGTTTTTAGGAGTGATTAAAAAATATTACTCATTTAGTAATTGTGTAAAAAAAAAAGAAATGAATGAAGAGTCAAAAATAGGGAGCTTGACCCAAAAAAAAGAAAAAGAAAAGGGGGATTTTGGTTTTTAGTTTCACGTGGTTCTATCAAGGGGGGAGCATTTCTCTGTTTCTAACTCACACCACATACACCACGCACACAGAGAGAGGAGAGGAGAGAAAAGAAGAGGAGAAGAGAAGGAGAAAGATAAGAGGGAGAAGAACAAAGCAAGAAGAAGATAGAGTAAACTTGGTGGATTGGAGGTGAGTAATTTTTACTTTCTTCAATGTAACATTGATTAGGGGAATATGAATTTGAAAGTTTATGCTTTAGTTTGATCAATCAATTGGGAATTGATACCTTGAATTTGCAGTTTTAGGATTTAGTAGATTAGAACCCTAAATTCATTTGTTAGAAACCCACAATCAAAATTTTCATGGTGATTTGTGATTTTTGGGTTATGTGAATATTATGGATGAATATCTATGTTGTGGTTTTGATTAAATATATGAAAAACTATGAATTTTTTGATTGATTATTGTTGTTGGAAGAACAAAATGGAAGAAAAATAAAGGGTTAAATTTCGGATTATACACACAGCTGGATATTGTTTGATTTTTTTGTGAATTATTGGATGTGTGAAAATTCCTGATACTTTTATTGTACATAACCCATGGTATTGGGCAGTTTCCTACAAATAGTTGTGAATGTTGGATATGTGGTTTGGAAGTTATGAATTTTTGATTGAAGCTGCCTTGTTATGTGGTGTGAAAATTCAGATGATGTTTGAATTGCTGTGACCTATTAAGTTGCAGAAAAATTGTGAAACTTTTACTGTTGAATATAAATGTCAGTGGGCAATTCTAGGTAAAGTTTCATGAATTTTGAATGTGTATTTTAGGAGTCACGAAATTGTGATTAGAACTGCCATATTTTAATGCCAATTCTGGTTGCTGTTGGAATTTTCTGCCACTTATTTGCTTGCCCTAAAGTTCTGGAAATTTTAATACAGGTTCTCTATGATGTTTATAACTTTTATGGAAATTCTTATAAATTTGAGGAGTGTGCTTCATGAGTTATGGATTTTTGATTGCAACTGTTCTGCTTCAACATATAACTTCGGCTATTGTTTCAATTATTGTGGAGGATTGGCTTATTGAAAAATTTTGAAACTTATATGGCATATTCTTCTTGATATTTGGTATGTTTATGCACAGTTTCGTGAATTTTGCATATCAGATCTTTACATTATGAATTTATGAGTAAATTGATATATTTAGTGTAATTACATGTTGTTCATATGCATAAAATATATATTGATCATGTTTGTGATGATTTTAGGTGTTGAAGTGCTAAGGTATTGCTACCGATTATTAGAAGCTTTGAAAACTATTTTGGGTGGAATTAAGGCGTATTTTGATTATGTTTTTGTTAATATTGTGAAATGGAGCATCTTTGAAAATAAAAGTATGATTATATGATTTCATTAAGTTACGTTTTTGGGGAAAGAGGTTCATGTCTTGTCTGGGCTATTACAAAGCATTCTAGAGCTATGGCCATAAAAGTAGTTGTCTTTTCATTTGGATTTGAAGAATCATTCGGGATATTTATGAAATTGTGATCGATAAATATGTTTAAGGAAAAATATTATGTGGTTAAAGCACGTATATGGATTTTTGAATAGAATATACTTTATGTATGCGTTAAGCATGGTTACGGACAAGCCGTTACCATGATTTAGTAGGCCTTACTTTCTTTTGGACTTCAATGGGGATTAGGAGCTAAAGGACATTGATGGTACGGGACAACCATAGTTAGTTTAGTGAATAGACTAACAGCAGAGTTTGGTCAAAGACTTAAGTGAAAACGAGAGTCCTTAAAACGTACTTGACATCAGACAGGTACAACTAAGTTAGTCTAATTGCCCATTCTATGACATACATATGTGTGTGTGTGTGTGTGTGTGTGTGTGTGTTTGGGAACACCTTTGATATGAAATATGTGAGTTTATTTCGATTTCTGGAGCATAAACATATTCTCTTATCGCCTTCTATATGCTATATGACATGTTTTGCCTATATGTCATAGGATACGTGTATTATGAGATTATGTGTTAACCGATTAATGTGCAAAGTGTAACAATGGGAAGGTAAGGGTTATTTACTGGGCTTAGGGAGCTCATGACCTCACCATTTTTTTAAGTTTTGAAAGCAAAAATGGGCCATAGAACCATTAAGAGAACTAACTAGCTATGAAACACATTTCAAGAACTTAGTTGAAACTGCTGTATGTTTATTTTATGGATTCTGTTTAGTAAATACAGTTTTGGATGTATTTTTGATTCGAACATGTGAAACACTATTAGGAATATGGTTTAAGTATGTATGCAATGCATGTTTTAGATTGACCCTCCCAAAGTTTAATTAGATTTCAATAAGTGCTTCCGCTACTATCGCCAATTAACAGGTTAATTAAGTCTCGGAAAATTAGAGAGCTTTGTGGATGTTTCTAATGGGACACCCACGGCGGTGGCGCGTCCGCCCCCTTCGGGCAGGATGTTACAAAAGTGGTATCAGAGCAACAATCCTACGATCTACGACCTGTAGGGGTTGTGTGCACATGTGATTGACTATTTGTTTCACGATGTGCGATTGTGTGAGTTTCGTGTGTTTTAGGTGAACATCAAGTTTATGTGATTTGCAATATGACTCTATTTGACATTGGTGGAACCTGAGATTAGAAACTTGGTAATGATAAGTTTCGAGATGAAACTTATTTCAAGGCAGGAAGTATGTAACACCCCAAAACTTTTGTTACTAATTTTGAATTATGTGCAATATGTAAATTATCTGTATATTGTACGCATTTTTTCTTAGGCACATGTGTGTCTTTTACGTTATTATTATTACTATATTTTTAGGATTGATTAGAAAATATTAGACATTTAGTAATTGTATAAAAAAAAAGAAATGGAATGAAGAGTTAAAAAAAGGGGGCTTGACCCAAAAAAAAGGAAAAAGAAAAGGGGGATTTTTTTTAAAGTTTCACGTGATTCTATCAAGGGGTGAGGGTTTCCCTATTGCTAATTCACACCATATACACCACGCACGCAGAGAGAGGAGAGGAGAGAGAAGAAGAGCAAAAGAGAAGGAGAAAGAGAAGAGGAAGAAGAACAAAGCAAGAAGAAGATAGATTAAACTTGGTGGATTTGAGGTGAGTAATTTTTACTTCTTTAATCTAAAATCGATTAGGGAATACGAATTTGAAAATTGATGTTTCAGTTTGATCAATCAATTGAGAATTGAAGTCTTGAATTTGTAGTTTTAGGATTTAGTAGATTAGAACCCTAAATTCATCCGTTGGAGAACCGCCATCAAACTTTTCATGATAATTTGTAATTTTAGGGTTATATCAATATCATGCATAAATATCTATGTTGTGGTTTTGATTAAATATATGCCAAACTATGACTTTTTGGAGTGATTATCGGTGTTGGAAGAACAAAATGGAAGAAAAATAAAGCTTGAATTTCAGATTATACACACAGTTGGACACTGTTTGCTTTCTTGTGAAGTATTGGCTATGTGAAAATTCTTGAACTTTTTACTGTAGATGACCCGTGGTATTGGGCAATTTCCTATAAAGTTTTGTGAATTTTGTATATGTGGTTTGGAAGTTACGTATTTTTGATTGAAGCTGCCTTGTTACATGGTGTGAAAATTCCGATGATGTTTGAATTACTATGAGCTATTAAGTTGTCGAAAACTTGTGAAAATTTTACTGTAGAATACCCATGTCATGGGGCAATTCTGGGTAAAAGTTCATAAATTTTGGATGTGTATTTTAGGAGTTATGAAATTTTAATTGGAACCATCACATTTTAGTGCCAATTCTGGTTGCTATTCAAATTGTTTGGCAATTATTCGCCTGGCCTAAAGTTCTGGAAATTGTAATATAGATTCTCTCTGATGTTTGTAACTGTTATGAAAATTTTTATGAATTTCAGCAGTGTGCTTCATGTGTTATTGATTTTTTGTTGCAGCTGTTCTACTTCAACATATAACTTTGGCTGTTGTTTCAATTTTTGTGGAGGATTCGCTAAATGGAAAATTTTGAAAATTATATGGTATATTCTCCTTTATATTTGGTACTTTTATGTAGGGTTTCGTGAATTTTGGATGTGAGACATTTGCATTATGAATTTATGAGTAAATTGGCGCATTTAGTGTAATTACAGATTGTTCATATGCATAAAATATATATTGATCATGATTGTGATGATTTTAGGTGTTGAAGCAGTAAGGTATTGTAATGGATTACTAGAAGCTTGTGAAAATTATTTTGGGAGGAATTAAGCCTTATTTTGATTATGTTTTTGTTGATATTGTGAATCTGAGCTTCTTTGAAAACAAAAGTGTGATTATATGATTTCATTAAGTTGCGTTTTTGGAAAAAGAGGTTCATGTCTTCTCTAAGGATATTACATAGCGTTCTACAGCTATGGCCATAAAAGTAGTTGTCTTTGTGTTTGGAGCTATGTGAGTCGTTAGTTGGTACCTTGAGTTGGCGCTACCCAGTCCTTCAATTGACTCTTCAGTTTATATTATGTGGGAGCTGTATGGGTCCCTGGTACTCCAGGATGTGAATGTGACTCATCAGTTTATGATTTGAGGACCTCTACGTACTTTAGAGCATTATGAATGCGTTACAGCTGATCCACCATTGGTTGGTACCATATGAATGAGCCGTAGCTGGGCCGCCAGGACGTGTTGGTCATCCTTGTGTTGTAATGGTTATTTGTGTGAGTCATGAGTTGATTTCCCCTAATCAAAAATGGCTTGCATTCAGTCAAGAATATATGATAGGTAATGAAATTGGTTTTCGCATTGGATTTGGACTTTGGTTATGTTATGAAATTGGTTTTGGTTTGGATTTGGACTTGGTTCTGGATTTGAAGAATCAATCAAGATATTGATGAAATTGTGATCGATAAATATGTTTAAGGAAAAATATTATGTGATTAAAGCACGTATATGGATTTTTGAATGGAATATGCTTTATGTATGTGTTAAGTATGGTTACGGATAGGCCATCAGCGTGATTTAGCAGGCCTTGCTTTCTTTTGGACTTCAATGAGGATTAGGAGCCCAAAGGACATGGTTGATACGGAACAACCATGGTTGTTTTAGTGAATACACTAACAACAAAGTTTGTTCAGGGACTTAACTGTAAATGAGAGTCCTTGAAATGTACCTGGTTTGGCACAGGTACGACTAAGTTAGTCTAATTACCCCTTCCATAACATGTATATGTGTGCATGTGTGTTTTTGTGAAGTTTGGGAATATGTTGGATATGAAATATATGAGTTTTTTTTGTTTTCTAGAGCATAAGTATGTTCTCTTATCGCTTTCTATGTGTTATATGACATATTCTATCTATATGTCATAAGATACATATATTATGTGATTATGTGTTAACCTGCTAATGTGCCAAGTGTAACAACGGGGAATGTAAGGGTTATTCATGGGGCTCAGGACGCTCATGACCTCACCATTTTTTCAGGTTTTGGAAGCGAAAAGGGGCTACGGGAGCATTAAGAGAACCAGCTAGCTGTGAAACACTTTTGAAGAACTTAGTTTGAACTGTAGGCCTCGCTGTATGTTTATGTTATGGATTATGTTTAGTAAATATAGTTCTGAATGTGTTTTTGGTTCGGACATGTGAAAGACTATTCGGAATTTGGTTTGAGTATGTATGTGATGCTATTTTAGATTGTCCCTCCCGAACTTTAATTAGATTTCGATAAGAGCTTCCGCTACGATTGCCAATTAACAGATTAATTAAGTCTAGGAAATTTAGAGAGCTCTGTGGATGTTTCCAGTGGGACATCCACGGCGGTGGCAAATCCGGCCCCTTTGGGTGGGGTGTTATAGAAGTGGTATCAGAGCAACAATTTTGCAACCTTTGACCTGTAAGGCTTGTGTATGCATGTGATTGACCATTTATTTCATGTTGTGCGATTATGTGAGTTACGTGTATTTTACGTGAACACGAAGTTCATGTGATTTACATTATGAGTTTGTTTGACATGGATGGAACTTGAGATTAGAAACTTGGTGATGATAAGTTTCGAGAATGAAACTATTTCTAGGGGGGAAGGAGGTAGCACCCCGAAAATTTTGTTACCTATTTTGAATTATGTGCAATATGTAAATTATATGTATATTGTATGCATTTTATCTTAGTCACGTGTGTGTGTTTTACGTTATTATTATTATTATTATGTTTGTAGGAGTTATTAGAGAATATTGCTCATTTTATAATTGTGTCAAAAAAAAAGAAACGAATGAAGAGTCAAAAAAGGGGGGCTTGACCCAAAAAAAGGGAAAAAGAAAAGGGGGATTTTTGTTTTTAGTTTCATGTAATTCTATCGGGGGGGGGAGGGTTTCTCTATTTCTAATTTACACCACAGACACCACGCACACAGAGAGAGGAGAAGAGAGAAAAGAAGAGGAGAAGAGAAGGAGAAAGAGAAAAGGAAGAAGAACAAAGCAAGAAGAATATAGATTAACCTGGGTGGGTTGGAGGTGAGTAATTTTTACTTTCTTCTATCCAACATTGATTAGGAGAATATGAATTTGAAAGTTTATGCTTCAGTTTGATCAATCAATTGAGAATTGAAGCCTTCAATTTGCAGTTTTAGGATTCAGTAGATTAGAACCCTAAATTCATTCGTTAGAAACCCACCATCAAAATTTTCATGGTGATTTAAGATTTTGGGTTATGTGAATATTATTGATGAATATTTATGTTGTGGTTTTAATTAAATATATGCCAAGTTATGAATTTTTTGATTGATTATTGGTCTTGGAAGAACAAAATTGAAGAAAAATAAAGGGTTGAATTTCAGAGTATACACACAGTTGGACACTATTTGTGTGTTTGTGAATTAATGGATGTGCGAAAATTCTTGATATTTTTTCTGTAGGTGACCTATGGTATTGGGCAATTTCCTGCAAATAGTTGTGAATTTTTGATATGTGGTTTGAAAGTTATGAATTTTTGGTTGAAGATACCCTGTTATGTGGTGTAAAAGTTCAGATGATTTTTGAATTGCTGTGAGCTATCAAGTTATAGAAAGATTGTGAAACTTTTACTGTAGAATATAGATGTCATTGGGCAATTCTAGGTAAAGTTTCATGAATTTTGGATGTGTATTTTAGGAGTTATGAAATTTTGATTAGGACCGACACGTTTTAGTGCCAATTGTGGTTGCTGTTCGAATTTTCTGGCAATTATTCGCCTGCCCTAAAGTTCTGGAAATTTTAATACAGGTTCTCTATGATGTTTGTAACTTTTATGGAAATTTTTAAGAATTTTAGGAGTGAGCGTCATGTGTTATGGATTTTTGATTGCCACTATTCTGCTTCAACATATAACTTCGGGTGTTGTTTCATTTTTTTTGGAGGATTGGCTTATTGGAAAATTTTGAAACTTATATCGTATATTCTTCTTGATATTTGGTAGTTCATGAGTTTTCGTATGAGATCTTTGCATTATGAATTTATGAGTAAATTGATGTATTTTGTGTAATTACGGGTTGTTCATATGCATAAAATATACATTGATCATGTTTGTGATGATTTTAGGTGTTGAAGTAGTAAGGTATTTGCTATCGATTATTAAAAGCCTGTGAAAATTATTATGGGTGGAATTAAGCCTTATTTTGATTAAGTTTTTGTTAATATTGTGAAATTGAGCCCCTTTGAAAATAAAAGTGTGATTATATGATTTCATTAAGTTATGTTTTTGGAAAAAGAGGTTCATATCCTGTCTGAGGCTATTACAGAGCATTCTAGAGCTGTGGCCATAGTAGTAGTTGTCTTTATGTTTGGAGCAGTGTGAGTCGTTGGTTGGTACCTTGAGTGGGCACTACCCGGTCGTCTAATTGACTCTTCAGTTTGTATTATGTGGGAGCGGTATGGGTCCCTAGTACTCTAGGATGTGAATGTGACTCATTAGTTTGTGATTTGAGAACCTCTACGTACTTTAGAGCATTGGGTGCCTGGTTGCTACCATGTGAGTGAGTTGCGGCTGGTCTGCCATTGGTTGTTACCATATGAATGAGTCGTAGTTGAGCCGCCANNNNGTGTTTGTCACCCCTATGTTGTGATGGTTCTTTGTGTGAGCCATGAGTTGATTTCCCCTAAACTAAAAAGGCTTGCATTCAGTTAAGAGTATGTGACAGGTTATGAAATTGGTTTTGGCATTGGATTTAGACTTTGGATATCTTTTAAAATTGGTTTTGGTTTGGATTTGGACTTGGTCTTGGATTTGAAGAATCATTCAGGATATTTATGAAATTGTGATCGATAAATATGTTTAAGGAAAAATATTATGTGGTTAAAGCACGTATATGGATTTTTGAACGGAATATGCTTTATGTATGTGTTAGGTATGGTTATGGACAGGCCATTAGCATGATTTAGCAGACCTTGCTTTCTTTTGGACTTCAATGAGGATTAGGAGCCCAAAGGACATGGATAGTGTGGGACAACCATGGATAGTTTACTGAATAGACTAACAGCAGAGTTTGTTCAGGGATTTAAGTGAAAACGAGAGTCCTTGAAACGTACCTAGTATGGGAAAGGTACGACTAAGTTAGTCAAATTGCCTTTTACATGACATAAATTTGTGTGTGTGTGTGTCTGTGAAGTTTGAGAACACGTTGTATATGAAATATATGAGTTTATTTCGATTTCTGGAGCATAAGCATATTCTCTTATTGCCTCATATATGCTATATGACTTGTTTTGTCTATATGTCATAAGATACATATACTATGTGATTATGTGTTAACCCATTAATGTGCAAAGTGTAACAACGGGGAAGGTAAGGGTTTCACTGGGCTCGGGGAGCTCATGACCTCAGTATTTTTTTAGGTTTTGGCTGTGAAAAGGGGTCACAGGACCATTAAGAGAACTAACTAGTTGTGAAACACTTTCGAAGAACTTAGTCGGAACTGTTGTATGTTTATTTTATGGATTATGTTTAGTAAATATAGTTTTGAATGTATTGTTGGTTCGGATATGTAAAAGACTATAGGGAACATGGTTTAAGTATGCATGTAATGCATGTTTTAGATTGACCCTCCTGAACTTTAATTAGGTTTCGATGAGAGCTTTCGCTACTATCGGCAATTAACAAGTTAATTAAGTCTAGGAAATTTAGAGAGCCTTGTGGATGATTCTAGTGGGACACCCACAGCGGTGGTGCATCTGCCCCCTTCAGGCGGGATGTTACAAAAGTAGTATCAGAGCAATAATCCTGCGACCTCTAACCTGTAGAGCTTGTGTGCGCATGTGATTGACTATTCGTTTCACGATGTGCGATTACGTGAGTTTCGTGTGTTTTACGCGAACACCAAGTTTATATGATTTGCATTATGACTTTGTTTGACATGGGTGGAACCTGAGGTTAAAAGTTTGGTGATGATAAGTTTTGTGGACGAAACTTATTTCAAGGCGAGAAGGATGTAACACCCCGAAAATTTGGTTGCTTATTTTGAATTATGTGCAATATGTAAATTATGTGTGTATAGTACGCATTTTATCTTAGGCACATGTGTGTCTTTTACTTTATTATTATTATATTTTTAGGAGTGATCAGAAAATATTACTCATTTAGTAATTGTGCAAAAAAAAAAAAAAAAAAAACATGGAATGAAGAGTCAAAAAAAAGGGGGCTTGACCTAAAAAAAAGGAAAAAGGAAAGGGGGAATTTTTTTTTAGTTTCACATGATTCTATCAAGGAGGGGAGGGTTTCTCTATTTCTAATTCACACCACATACACCACGCACATAGAGAGAGGAAAGGAGAGAGAAAAAGAGGAGAAGAGAAGCAGAAAGAGAAGAGGAAGAAGAACAAAGCAAGAAGAAGATAGATTAAACTTGGTGGATCAGAGGTGAGTAATTTTTACTTTCTTCAATCTAAAATTGATTAGGGAATATGAATTTGAAAGTTTATGCTTTAGTTTGATTAACCAATTGAGAATTGAAGCCTTGAATTTACAATTTTAGGATTTAGTAGATTAGAACTCTAAATTCATCCATTGGAAAACCACCATCAAAATGTTTATGCTAATTTATGATTTTAGGGTTATGTGAATATAATGGATGAATATCTGTGTTGTGGTTTTGATTTAATATATGCCAAACTATGAATTTTTGGAGTGATTATCGATGTTGGAAGAATAAAATGGAAGAAAAATAAAGGCTTGAATCTCATATTATACACACAGCTGAATAATTTTTGCTTTTTGTGAATTATTGGCTATGCGAAAATTTGTGAGCTTTTTATCGTAGGTGACCCATGATATTAGGCAATTTCCTGTAAAGTTTTGTGAATTTGTGATATGTGGTTTGGACGTTATGAATTTTTGATTGAAGCTACCCTGTTTTATGGTGTGAAAATACAGATGATGTTTGAATTACTGCGAGCTATTAAGTTACAGAAAAGCTGCGAAACATTTACTGTAGAATACAAATGTCATTAGGCAATTCTAGGTAAAGTTTCATGAATTTTCGATGTGTATTTTATGAGTTATGAAATTTTGATTAGAACTGTCATGTTTTAGTGCCAATTCTGGTTGCTGTTCGACTTTTCTGGCAATTATTCGCTTGGGCCAAAGCTCTAGAGGTAGCAATATAGATTCTCTACGATGTTTGTAACTTTTATGGAAATTTTTATGAATTTTATCAGTGTGCGTCATGTGTTCTGGATTTTTTATTGCAATTGCTCTGCTTCAACGTATAACTTTGGGTGTTGTTTCAATTTTTGTAGAGGATTGGCTTATTGGAAAATTTTAAAAATTATATGGTATATTCTCCTTGATATTTGGTATTTTTATGCAGACTTTCACGAATTTTGGATATGAGATCTTTGCGTTATGAATTTATGAGTAAATTGGTGTATTTAGTATAATTACGGGTTGCTCATATGCATAAAATATATATTGATCATGTTGGTTATGATTTTAGGTGTTGAAGCAGTAAGGTATTGTTATGGATTATTAGAAGCTTGTGAAAATTGTTTTAGGTGGAAGTTAAGCCTTATTTTGATTATGTTTTTATTAATATTGTGAAATTTAGCTTATTTGAAAATAAAAGTGTGATCATATGATTTCATTAAGTTACGTTTTTGGGAAAAGAGGTTCATGCCTTGTCTGAGGCGATTACAAAGCGCTCTATAGCTATGGCCATAAAAGTAGTTGTCTTTGCATTTGGAGCTGTGTGAGTTGTTGGTTGGTACCTTGAGTGGGCACTGCCCGGTCCACCAGTTGACTCTTCAGTTTGCATTATGTGGGAGCTGTATGGGTCCTTGGTACTCCAGCACGTGAATGTGACTCATCAGTTTGTGATTTGAGGACCTCTACGTATTTTAGACTGTTGGGTGCCTAGTTGGTACTATATGAATGAGTTACAGCTGGTCCACCATTGGTTGGTACCATATGAACGAGCCATAGCTGGGCCACCAGGATGTGTTTGTCACCCCTGTGTTGTGATGGTTCTTTGTGTAAGTCATGAGTTGATTTCCCCTAATTGAAAACGACTTGCATTCAGTCAAGAATATGTGATAGGTTATGAAATCGATTTTGGCATTGGATTTGGATTTTGGATATATTATGAAATTAGTTTTGGTTTGGATTTGGACTTGGTTTTGAATTTGAAGAATCATTCAAGATATTTATGAAATTACGATCGATAAATATGTTTAAGACAAAATATTATGTGGTTAATGCACGTATATGGATTTTTGAGTGGAATATGCTTTATGTATGTGTTTAAGTATGGTTACGGATAGGCCATTAGCGTGATTTAGCAGGCCTTGCTTTCTTTTGGACTTCAATGAGGATTAGGAGCCCAAAGGACACGGTTGGTATAGGACAATCATGGTTAGTTTAGTGAATACACTAACAGCAAAGTTTGTTCAGGGACTTAAGTGTAAACGAGAGTGTTTGAAACGTGCCCCGTTTAGGATAGGTACGACTAAGTTATTCTAATTGCCCATTTAATGACATACATATGTGTGTGTGTGTTTGTGAAGTCTGAGTACATTTTGGATATGAAATATATGAGTTTATTTCATTTTCTGGAGTATAAGTATGTTCTCTTATCGCCTTCCATATGCTATATGACATGTTCTATCTATATGTCATAACATACGTGTATTATGTGATTACATGTTAACCAGTTAATGTGCCAAGTGCAATAACGAGGAAGGTTATGGTTATTTACTGGGCTCAGGGAGCTCATGACCTCACCATTTTTTCAGGTTTTGGAAGTGAAAAGCGGCCACATGAGCATTAAAAGAACTAGCTAGCTCATGTGAAACAATTTTGAAGAACTTAGTTGGAACTGCAGGCTGTATGTTTATGTTATGGATTATGTTTAGTAAATACAGTTCTGAATGTGTTTTTGGTTCAGACATGTGAACGACTATTAGGAACATGGTTGAAGTATGTGTGTAATGTATGCATTAGATTGACCCTCCCGAACTTTAATTAGATTTCGATAAGAGCTTCCGCTACTATCGCCAATTAACAGATTAATTAAGTCTAAGAAATTTAGAGAGCCCTGTTGATGTTTCTAGTGGGACATCCACGGCGGTGGCGCGTCTGCCCCCTTTTTGCGGGGCATTACAGAAGTGGTATCAGAGCAACAATCCAGCGACCTCTGACCTGTAGGGCTTGTGTGCGCATGCGATTGACCATTTGTTTTGTGATGCACGATTATGTGAGTTACATGTGTTTTACGTGAACACCAAGTTTATGTGATTTGCGTTATGACTTTGTTTGACATGGATGGAACTTGAGATTAGAAACTTGGTGAAGACAAGTTTTGAGGATGAAACTATTTCAAGGAGGGAAGGATGTAACACCCCGAAAACTTTGTTACTTATTTTGAATTATGTGCAATATGTAAATTATATGTATATTATACGCATTTTATCTTAGGCACATGTGTGTGTTTTACATTATCATTATTATCATTATGTTTTTAGGAATGATTAGAAAATATTATTCATTTAGTAATTGTGCAAAAGAAAAAGAAATGAATAAAGAGTTAAAAAAAAGGGGGGCTTGACCCAAAAAGGGAAAAAGAAAAGGGGAATTTTTGTTTTTAGTTTCACATGATTCTATCAAGGGTGGAGGGTTTCTCTATTTCTAATTCACACCACATACACCATGCACACAGAGAGAGGAGAGGAGAGAAAAGAAGAGGAAAAGAGAAGGAGAAAGAGAAGAGGAAGAAGAACAAAGCAAGAAGAAGATAGATTAAACTTGGTGAATTGGAGGTGAGTAATTTTTACTTTCTTCAATCTAACATTGATTAGGGGAATGTGAATTTGAAATTTTATGCTTTAGTTTGATCAATCAATTGAGAATTGAAGTCTTGAATTTGCAGTTTTAGGATTTAGTAGATTAGAACCCTAAATTCATTCGTTAGAAAACCACCATCAAAAGTTTTATGGTGATTTGTGATTTTTGAGTTATGTGAATATTATGGATGAATATCTATGTTGTGGTTTTGATTAAATATATTCCAAACTATGAATCTTTGGATTGATTATTGGTGTTTGAAGAATAAAATGGAAGAAAAATAAAGGGTTGAATTTCAGATTATGCACACAGGTGGATACTATTCGATTTTTTGTGAATTATTGGATGCTTGAAAATTCCTAACATTTTTACTGTAGGTGACCCATGGTATTAGGTAGTTCCCTGCAAATATTTGTGAATGTTTGAAGTGTTGTTTCGAAGTTATGAATTTTTGATTGAAGCTACCCTATTATGTGGTGTGAAAGTTCGGATGATGTTTGAATTGCTGTGAGCTATTACAACGCAGAAAAATTGTGAAACTTTTACTTCAGAATTTAGATGTCATTGGGCAATTCTAGGTAAAGTTTAATGAATTTTGGATGTGCATTTTAGGAGTTATGAAATTTTGATTAGACCTGTCACGTTTTAGTCCCAATTCTGGTTGCTGCTCGAATTTTCTGGCAATTATTCGCTTAGCCTAAAGTTCTGGAAATTTTAACATAGGCTCTCTATGATGTTTGTAACATTTATGGAATGTTTTATGAATTTTAGGAGTGTGCTTCATGAGTTATGGATTTTTGATTGCAACTGTTCTACTTCAACATATAACTTCGAGTGTTGTTTTAATTTTTGCGGAGGATTGGCTTATTAGAAAATTGTGAAACTTATATGGTATATTCTTCTTGATATTTGATGTTTTTATGCAGAGTTTCGTGAATTTTGGATATGAGATTTTTGGGTCATGAATTTATGAGTAAATTGATGCATTCAGTGTAATTACGGGATGTTCATATGGATAAAATATATATTGATCATGTTTGTGATGATTATAGGTGTTGAAGCAGTAAGGTATTGTTATGGATTATTAGAAGCTTGTGAAAATTATTTTGGGTGGAATTAAGCCTTATTTTGATTATGTTTTTGTTAATGTTGCGAAATTGAGCCTCTTTGAAAATAAAAGTGTGATTATATGATTTCATTAAGTTACTTTTCTGGGGAAAGAGGTTCATGTCTTGTGTGAGGCTATTATAGAGCATTCTAAAGTTGTGGCCATAGAAGTAGTTGTCTTTGTGTTTGGAGCTGTATGAGTCATTGGTTGGTACCTTGAGTAGGGCTGCCCAGTCCTCTAATTGACTCTTCAGTTTGTATTATGTGGGAGCGGTATGGGTCCCTAGTACTCTAGGATGTGAATGTGGCTCATCAGTTTGTGATTCGAGGACCTCTACGTACTTTAGAGCATTGGGTGCCTGGTTGCTACCATGTGAGTGAGTTGTGGCTGGTCCACCATTGGTTGTTACCATATGAATGAGTCGTAGTTGGGCTGCCAGGACGTGTTCGTCACCCATGTGTTGTGATGGTTCTTTGTGTGAGTCATGAGTTGATTACCCCTAAACTAAAAAGGCTTGCATTCAGTTAAGAGTATGCGACAGGTTATGAAATTGGTTTTGGCAATGGATTTAGACTTTGGATATGTTATGAAATTGGTTTTGGTTTGGATTTGGACTTGGTCTTGGATTTGAAGAATCATTCAGGATATTTATGAAATTGTGATCGATAAATATGTTTAATGAAAAATATTATGTGGTTAAAGCACGTATATGGATTTTTGAATCGAACATGCTTTATGTATGTGTTAAGTATGTGTTGCCTGAAAAACAAAGTTTTAAATATTTATAAACCCCAAGTGCAAGGTGTATCGTTGAGTACTTGGGGTGTCATCTGCAGGGAATTGGGTTTTCAACAACCAGAGTTCACTAGAGCATCTCAATCTGGGCGAGATCAACAGTGAAGGAGGGGAACTAAACTACGCTACAAACACAGAGACAAGTAACTTGGAGCTGTGATTTTACTAATGAATGAACCCACTAACCAAGGCGAGTCCTAACCTATCCGAACCACGCTACGAATAAGAGATGGTCAGTTGCACCATCAAAGACCATCCAAGCCCTCTCTCAAGGGTCATGAGCTAGTCTAACTCGTGTAACCACCTACTTTCATGGAGGTAGACAAATTAGACCACGAAACTACCAACCCCAGACCTAACTCGATTCGGATACTACTTTTGTGTCCCGAAATCGGCCATTCCCTCTCCCACACTAGCAAGTTGACC
>NCQV01059618.1:880-19591 GCA_002740545.1 Lophocereus schottii
TTAAACACAACTTGTCACGGTTTTCCCTTTTTCAAGTGAAACTCAGAGATTTTTTTCACTGGAAAACCGCTTTTGAAATTTTTTTTTCATTTTTTTGCGTATGTTGTGTATCTTTCTTCACTCTTTCTTTTTGCACACACTATCTTCTAGCAAAAGGGAGAGGAAAGCTGAGCTTTTAAATACAAACTCCAACGGTCAAAACTGAGAAGAGGTGAAAGATTTAGCTAAGCAAGGAAACCGACTCTCAAGCAAGAGATATTCTCAAACGGCTAGTAAATATTTTATCCTAAAAACATAAGAGATTTGTTATCTTAAGAGATAACCCTTATCTCCTCAAAGTCGTTGAAAATAAAACTGGAAATCCTTAGCTTTTGAAAATTTTATCACCTCCGGAAATATGGGCAAGGAAATCTTTTAGCTTTGACATATCTTCCAAAACCTATTTTCGCAAATCTCCCATCATATTTCAAGAATTATCCTTTCCAGAAAAAATAGCAATCTTTTTAAAAGAAAGTATTCTGGAGATCTTTGGCCAACCGAAATGGATTTCCAAAGATAAACGGGTATGGCCACTTCAGTTCAGAAACACCCTAGGCACCCTGTTTGCAGGGTTGTTCGCAACTGGTGTTCTGAAGCCTTTAGCGCAAATACCGTTTCAAGAGATGTTTAAAATGACGTTTTCAATATTTGCATATTAACAAGGGTCTAGATAAATAAAACCTATATATCCAAGACTTCTTGTCTTCTCCAATATTTGTAGAGCTGCTGAGAACACCAAGACTTGCTTGTTTGCTGGGGTTGTTCTTTGCATTGCAGAGTTCAGGAACATGCCTTACAAACAACTGTCGAGATGGTGTTCTTGACTTAATATAGAATCACCTGTTTGGAGATTTGTTCTCACATGAAGCAAACCGGTTAATACATTGAAGCTTACAAACACCAGTTAGGCCTGTTTTGAGATCATGTTTGGAGCAACAAAACTTAGACAGATTTGTACACTTGGATTTGTCATTATCAAAACTAAATATCTCAACAAGAAGAATTTCAGAATTTTCCAGCCAGGAAGAAGAGAAGAGTATTCTTCTGCATTTGTATGTGTTAGGGTGGGAGGAAGGCTCCTTTTATAGTGGAAAGGATTGAATGAATCCTCCTAGGGTTTTTAGATTCAAAGAGATACCTTCTTAACTTGGATTGGGAGAAGGATATGTAAATATTCTCAACTGCTTTAAAATGTGGGCCCCAATCAGGGCTAGAGGACACCCGGTTGGACTAGGTCGATGTTGTTAAGCTAGGTTAGGTGCCGTTGGGTTGAGCACTAGGCTGTTTTCTACCTCCAGGATTGTTTTCCTACTGTGACTACAACCTAACGATTTGCCACTGCAGGCCACTGGGCCTGGGCCTGTACTAGGTTAAATGTTCTAACATAGGATGTTATTTATAAGACAACTAGTGACCCTGCTGGTCATACCCCTTCTATTGCAACCTAGAGATCCTATATTTGAGTCCCATGCTTGCAATTTCCACTTACATATTTTTTTGCTTATTTTTAGTTCCCTTTTTTCCATTTGCAAACTTTTAGAAAGAGTTTTTTTAAAGTAACTTTTGTAACCACATCATGTGTGAACTTGCTTCACAAACCTTGAGAATGCATTGTTCTACTATTGCTAACAAAAATTAGGAGTCATCATTATGTTATCACGTAATAGCCCAATCCTAAATTATGTTTATTATTTAATTAAGCCACGTTATTAATTTTTTGCATTTATTATCGCATTTAAGCATTCCAGTTGGGAAATATTCATTTGGGCCCTACTTTGCATTTCAAGTTTTAATTATCACAACAATTTTGAGTAAACCGATAGTAGGCGCTGACAAATATGATTGAGAGTCAAATTATTTTCCATATCATCACAAAAATTTAATTTTTAAGTTACGCAAAAAATTTATCGCAATGGAATGCTATTTTTCTGAGCCCAATTCATTTTAGCCCAATTGGTGGCCTAAAAAGTTAGTGTAATTGAATTTAGCTAATTATCATTATTTGCGCCTAATTATGATTAGCAATAAGCTACTTTTTGAGGAATAAATATTAGCCAAGTAAAGTGAGATAAGTCAAAAAAAGAATGTCAAGCCAAGCTATTTTTCTTCTTCTTTTCCTCCCCCCACATAGCTGCTTTGCTGCTCCAATAGTTGTTTGCTACTACTGCTGCCACCTTTTGCCATCATCCACCAGCCATAGCCCGTGCAGCCACCAAACACCACTTCCATCTCTTTCTTTTAAGCTCTCAAGTGAGGTAAAACCCCAACTCTTTTCTTGCTTAATTTGAGTTTTTATGAATGATTTGATCATACATTATGTTATCTTGACAAAAACAAGTGTTAGTGTGGTATTTTATTATGCATGGATGAGTTTTGAAGCATGTAATATTTGAAATCATACACGATCATGCAAGCTTGATGTTGAAAATGATAAACTTTGAGATTTTTGATTTAATGTTGTGATCTTTGGTATGAAAAATAAATTTAAGGTTATGGGAGATCATATTAAATCCATTTATGGTGTTTTGGATGTAAATTTGAATTGGGCATAACCTAGGGTTTCATGGTCATGCATTAATATGGTTGATTTTTGAATCAAGTTTGTTTATTTGGATTAAATTAGATGTAATTTTTAGATTGGATACTTTATGGGCTTGAAAAATGATGTTGCATGAATTTTACCAAGATTAATGGATTATAGAAAATCCCACAAGTGAACAAAAGAGGTTGTTTGGTTTAGTAATCTAAGTAAGTGAGTTTATGGGAGTATTTTGAGTGATTGTGTGGAGAAAGTATTGAAATTGCATCAATTAATTTTTGAGTGTTTGGCTAAACTAAGGTAATGATGAAAACGAAACCAAGGTTAATGGACCTCAAAGGGGCATTTAGCGGGCATTTAGCTTGGTTTATGAGCAAAGAAAGAAACCATGAAAATTTGAAGTACTATTAAGAGTTTTGAATGATTATTAATGTTGCTAAGTTTGATGACTTTGATTGTGATTAGAAACTTAATTGGGTAGGAAAACAGAACTAAATGGACTTGTAAATGAAATTGTAGAAGTGGGGAGAGTAATGAGCCAAGAATAGTGTTTGTCAGACCAAACTAGTGCGACTAAAGCTATCCCTACCTAACTCCACCCCTCTCAGTCTTAAACCCTTATTATCCATCTCAAAATGTGAAAAACCCATATCCCATTTGTAACCATCAAAGCCTTTCCATTATAATCTGAATTACTTTATTTTGTTCTATTTTACGCCAAATTATTTTACCTTAAGTTAAAGTACTATAATTTATTTAGTTTTCAAATCATCTTAGTGCAACTTATCATATATTGAATTGTTTGAGTTATAGATGACTTTTAATTAATATATTTCTATTAAAGTTACAAATTATGAGAGTCAGTCTTGTTTACTAACCATGTATACCTATAATTACATCTCTGAAGAAAAATCGAGGCCTAGTCCATCCCATTGTGCATAACTATTATACAGTGCGATTGCATATTAAAAACCCTCGGTATATCCATTATCTGTATCTTTAGAAACCAGAATGTATTTATCAAGTCATAATGGCTTGGTAAGTATATCAATGACTCATCTTACTCAGTGATTTATCACCTAATTAGTGACTCGTTTAGTAATCATTTATAGGGCACTCGCCCTCCAGTTACCCGTGCGGCCTCAGGCCATGTCTCCCTATCGGCTTGGTAGGCGGACCCTTATCCATAGATTGTATCAATTATCTGGGGTTCACTACCAGATAATAACTAGCAATGCAGTTTTACATCCATCTCATTCACTATTTAAACTAAATTGAATTGCAAAGCGGGCCCAACTAATTTTTTAGTGATCATTTAACAATACAGGAATGCATTTATTGAGCTTCGGCTCACATTTTGCAATGTTTGTCATATTTTTGTTTGAGGCAAATGCTCAATGAATCCCCTTCATGCTAGCAAACCAACTGAAGAAAATAAGTGGGAAAGGAAATCTTGATGGATCAATAAAGATGTTAGTTTATGAATATTTTGGGAACTGTATTTTGAGATATTCAGTTGTTGGACATGTAAACTTTATGAAGAATTGCTCTATTATGATTTATAGCCTTATGGTAGTTAGCAACTGTTTTTATATGGTTTTGATAATGTTTGAATGTGTGGTTGTCATCTGTGCTTAACTATGTTATATCTAGTACACATACTTAAAGCATTGTCCTTCTGGACGGCGGTAACACCCCAATCATCGGGTTTATAAGTTCTAATTAAGGGAATAATTAACCAGTATGCAATCGGTGAGTCATGCGCATTGGGCATGTCACAGTTTCGGCATCAGAGGCAGGTTTGATTTTCCTTGATGGGTTGTAGAGTATAAAGAGTAGATATAGGAGGGTGAGAAGGTTGGTTAGCGATGGTTATTATTATATCGTTAGAGATTTGTGATAATAGAAATGTCTGCTTATCTCTCACATGTTCTTCTTTTATGTTTTCTTTGTTGGATGGATCCATATGCAGTGAGTATGATGTTGAATGCTTCTGTGGCCACTCACATCTCTTTGCTGCATGCTAGTATGGTAGCCCACATATAGGACCCCTTTTCTGAGTTTCATAGCATGATGGTTTGCACATGCAGGCTGCTGTGGCCTTTACCTGCAGTTGCACCTTAGGCCGAGTTTAGGACCTAATATCATAACTTTATGATGATTAAAGCCCCGGGGCTTGGGCTACCATTACCACCGAGTTGTTGCTCAGGGGGGAGTTTGAGCAGAGGGGGATTACTATGGAGACCATGCAGTACATAATTCCTTTGCACTTTGCGTTTCCCCTACCTACACCACCTGTACCTGCTCAGGGGCTGACATCACCACCTACATCGGGTGCTCTTTAGCTGCCCGACAGCCCAGAGTCATTGGGATCTGAATAAGAGATCCCCCTATCAGATGGATCAGGCGAGGATTCACATTGTTGTTGATCTCCCTGATACACCAGAGGTAGTTGAGCTTAACTCTGATGATGAGTTATAGAGGACCCTGAGGGGGATATAGAGTAGGACTCTGGCGTGGATTTTATATTTAGTTTTGAACCCTTTTTACTTGTAAGTGCAGAAGATTAATTGTAGACTAGCAAGTATAGGGGTGTCGATTCCACGAGGAACAATAGTGATTTTTAATTTAACTTTTCCGATTATAAAGAATAAGTCAAGTGAGAAGTTTAATTATTGATATGAATTAAAGGAGCAAAAAGAAGAATAAAAGTGTCAAGTAGGGAGAATTCAGATGAAAGAATGAACTAGGATTTCAGATTTTACCTTTGATGCAAATATTAATTTACTAATTCAAATCGGGATTTACTTTTTCTCTTGTTCAACCCAAGCTACAAGCATTAGGTCATTAAAAAAATGAATATAATTATCAAATGAGAATATTTTTCTAGAAGGTTAGCATGAATCATTCTTTTTAGACAGGACTCATCTAATTTCTAGAATAAATTATTCAATTTTAACAATTATAATTTTAAGTCTAATTGGATAATGCCATATTAGCCTACAAGGTTTAATATTCATTTGAGATAACAAATTAAACTATGATAGTCAACATGAATAAGCAATAGTATTAAAATGCATAAAAAGACTAAGATCAAATTTAAACTCAAAATTATGCAGCTAAAGAGACAAAAATTAACCCAAAAGAAATTAGCGAAATAATCCTATGGTCGAGGGTCCATCCTTAATCCTAGAAATGAGAAGTTTAGTTGGCCATAGTTAGTGCAAAGCCATTGAAGTTTGTATATTTCACTTGCTATGCCCTAACTTTTCTACTTAATACAAAGTTAATTAAGCACATGCTCTCAAAGTCGTCTCACAAATGAGATGAGAAGAGACGAGAAAAATAGCCAACAAAACTTATTTTTCTGCCAAACTGTTCAACCAAAATGATTCTGTCTTGTAAAATACTCTCTGCTCTCTGAGGAAAATAGAAGATGGAAGATTGGAGAATGGGAGAAGAATAGAGGAATGAATGAGTGAGTGAGTGCTTTGACCCATGGTCCCTTTTTATAGTGGAAAATCAACTCCTCTTGATGCCCAAAAATTAATGAAAATTGATTTCAATTAATATTTTTGCTGTTATAAAGCATAAGAAAAGCCTAGTCTTTAGCTAACAATTAATCAAAATTCATTAGCTTTGACTAGGTTAAAATGAGCTCTAGTGAAAATTTTGGGGAAGGAGTGGCTGCAAAGGAGGAGTTGGATGAATGCTGATGGGCCGCCAGGATAGGCCCAACTGATTTGTGAGGGAGAGGAAGAGAAGAAGAAGGGGGCTGGCAGATTGGGCTTCGGCTCATGGACCTAGGTGAAGGGGAGACAGCAAGAGGAGAAAGGAGAATTGATGGGCCTGGGAGGCTGATCTGCTAGGTCGCAGGCTGTGCGAAGCCAGTCCAAACGGGAACAAGGGGATCGGAGAGAGTGGCAGGAGGAGAAGGGCTGATGATGTGTGACTGGGCCACGAACCAGGTTGCCAAAGTTGGCCCAGACAGTCCTTTACTCCTTTTCTTTTTTTTTCTTGTCTCTTGGGCTTGGACTCTAGGGATTGCACATGTGAAAACTCCGAGTAGAATTGAACAACTTCGTCCAAATTATTTTATTTTATTTTTACCTAAAAATTACATAAAATATGTGTAATTTACCCAAAAAAATGTATTTCAAAAACTTAAAAGTGGGTGAAATAAAGGATAAAATTATATATGAAATGTAAATTATCAACTCCCCCGTACCAAAATTTTGCTAGTCCTCGAGCAAAGAGCATCCATAATGCATAAGTTCACCTAATCCATCAACTAGAATAAGATCAAGGAAGAAAATCAAGTTATTCAACTATGTACACATCACATATTTCATTTCACTAACAACCCACAACTCATTATCAAGCATTTCGAACCTCAACTAAGTCAATAGGCCAAGATTCAAACAATTTAAGCACATAACGAAACCATGTAGTGAACCGTAAGCACAAAATTTCACCTCATATAGCAAAAATCACAAGAGCATCTTTAAAATCAAGTCCCCAATGCCAAATCAACTTGTTAACTTTTTTTTGATTTTTCTTTATTTGCTTTTTTTTGAGACTTTGAATTTTTCAAAAGTTACTTGATTTCATATGCTTTCTTGAGTGGACAAAGATATGAATAAGGATAACACTCAGAGAAACACTTAGTATATATTTAGGCGATTAAAGATATGGATAAAGATAAAACCTCAACATTGCTATCGGAATCAAAACTTGATTAACTCAATTTATTTTAATTATTAATTGAAAAGTCAAAGGGGAACTTAATGCTTATTGAATACTCAAAGCGACAATGAAAATGGAGTTGCATTTCAAACTGAAAATCGACTACATAGTGACATTAGCATAGCAAAAATCTTGGCCTTTAACTAGTCAAAGCTAAAAATAATCTCTAATGAGCATGAATCACATGAATGACATCACATAATAAGAGCAGAACATGCATAATTAGAACACTCAAGCTCTTCCCTAAATCAAATTCACCTATATATTTTCAAGTTTGATGTTCCTCAAATTTTCATGTTGCCTTCCCTCTACACTTAAACCTCACATTACCCTCAATGTAGAAAACAATAAGAAAGAGGAAAATGGAGAAAACAATGACACAGTCTGATAGCATGAAAAAATCATTTCCATATAAGCCCAATAAGTCAAACTCCCATAGTACCTTCACAACCATCACCAACCACAAAAGCCAAAAACCAACTGAGAATCACACCCAAAAATACAAGCACACCAAAAAGAAAAGGAAAAAAAATATATAAAATGACTCAAACTCACCTAAAAAGATTAGGGTGCCTCCCAACAAGTGCTAAGTTTTATGTCTTTAGCCAGACAAGGTCTCACCCACTAGTTATAATAGACAAGGTCTATTAGATTGATGGATTCAATCAAACCAGGGTCAATATCATGAGTCACAACAAGTTTCAAACATTGGCCATTTACCACAAGGACTCTATCATCTTGGGGATCCAGAATTTGAACTTCTCTAGAGGAAAACAGTTATTGGACAACAAAAGGATCATCCCATCCAGATCTCAAGTTGCCTAGAAATAGCTTAAGCTTAGAATTAAAAAGGCAAACCTTCTAATTAGGTTCAAAAGATTTACGAGAAATCATTTTATCATGAAAAGCTTTGGTTTTGGCTTTATAAATCTTAGCATTCTCATAGGCTTTATTGCGCAATTCATCCAATTCATTCAGATGAAGCCTACGATTAGAACCTGCTTGTGTCATATCAAAATTAAAAGCTTTAATAGCCCAAACAGCACAGTGTTCTAATTCAACTGGTAAGTGACAAGCCTTACCGAAAAGAAGTCGATAAGGAGACATCTCACTAGGAGTCTTATAAGCAATACGATAAGCCCAAAGAGCATCATGCAATCTCAAAGACCAATCTTTCCTATCGGGTCGAGCCGTTTTCTTAGGTATAGACTTGATCTCATAATTAGACACCTTAACTTGACCACTAATCTGAAGGTGATAAGGGTTAGCTACTTTATGAGTTACAGAATATTTTCTAAGCAAAGCCACAAAGATCGATGACAAAAATGACTACCTCCATCACTAATAAGAGCTCTAGGGGTACCACATCGATTGAAAATGCACTCTTTCACAAACTTGACCTTAATCTTGTGCTTATTGGGCCTAGTAGCCTGAGCTTCCACCTACTTTGACACATAATGAACAGTAACCAATGTGTATGCAAAGCCAAAAGACAGGGGAAAGGGACCCATGAAATTAATGCCCTACACTTCTAATATCTCAAAAGTCAGAATAGGGGAAAGGGGCATCATATCACGGCGAGACAGGGCACCCATATATTGGCAACACTCACAAGCAAGACAAAATTGATGAGCATCTTTAAACAGAGTAGGCCAAAAGAACCCACTTTGTAGGACTTCAGCAGTTGTCCTATGACCTCCAAAGTGATCACCACAAGCATAAGAGTGATAAAAGGTGAGAATACTATGAACTTCACTCTCAATGATACATCTATGTACTACTTGGTCAGGACAATGTTTGAAAAAATAAGGATATTCTTAATAATAATATCTCACTTGTGACAAGAACCTACTTTTTCTTGTTTGGACCAGTGAGGAGGAATCTTCCGAGTGGAAGGGTAGTTCACAATGTGGGTAAAACAAGGGAGAGGGGTATATGACACAGTAAGAAATTGCTCATTAGGAAAGTGGTTAAGAAATCCAACTAAGTCATCAGTATACTCAGTAAAGATTTTAGACAAGTGGTCTGTAACTGAATTTTCAGATCCTTTCCTGTCTTTTATTTCAACATCAAGCTCTTGGAGTAACAAAATCCATCTAATGAGTCTTGGTTTAGTGTCATTCTTAGCCAATAAGTGTTTTAATGTAGCATGATTAGTGAACACAATCACTTTTGAACGTAAAAGATATAGACAGAATTTATCAAGTGCAAATACAACAGCTAGCAACTCTTTTTAGTAGTAGAATAATTCTTTTGAGCTTCAGTTAGAGTTCTACTAGCATAGTAAATAACATGAGGCATTCTATTCACCCTTTGACCCAAAACAGTCCCAATAGCAAAATCAGATGCATCGCACATAATCTCAAATGGCAAAGAAAAATCAAAGGGTTACACAATAAGGGCTGACACCAATGAAGACTGAAGCTTTTCAAGAGTTTTTACATAAGCCTCATCAATCACAAAAGGAGAATTTTTAGTGAGAAGATTAGTAAGTGGGCGAGCCACTTTACTAAAATCCTTAATGAATCTCTTATAGAAACTAGCATGATCAAGGAAAGATCTGACTTGCTTTATAGAAGAAAGCACAGGCATATTAGAAATCAAATTAACCTTGGCTTTAACAACCTAAATCCCTGTTTTGGACACTTTATGACCCAACACAATCCCTTCTTGGACTATGAAATGACTCTTTTCCCAACTCAAAACAAGATTCACTTCTTCATATCTTTCTAGCACAGTGGACAGATTATCAAGACACGCGTCAAAGAAAGAACCAAAAATAGCGAAATCATCCATAAACACCGCCATGAAATTATCAATATAATAAGTAAATATGGCCATCATACATCTCGAGAATGTGGAAGGTGCATTACACAACCCAAAAGGCATCCTTTGATAGGCAAAAATACCTAATGGGCATGTAAGGGTGATTTTGTCTTGGTCCTCAGGATAGACAGGTATTTGGTTGTAACTAGAATACCCATCTAGAAAGCAATAAAAACTTTATCCAGCTAATTTTTCCAAAATTTAATCAATGACGGGGAGAAGAGAATGGTCCTTTCTTGTGACAGAATTCAGCTTTCTATAATCAATACACACCCTCCGCCCTATGGTCTATCTAGTGGGAATTAGTTCACCTTCATGATTCTCAACCACAGTTATGCCATATTTCTTAAGGACTGCTTGGACTGGACTGAGCCATTGACTATCAGAAATAGGGTAGATAGTGCCTACATCTAAAAGCTTTACTACCTCTTTTTGCACAACTTCTTGCATGTAAGGGTTCAGTCTGCGTTGCATTTACCTAACAGATTTAGCATCATCCTCTAAATAAATTATGTGCATACAAATTGTGGGACTAATCCCTTTTAAATCGGAAACTGACCACCTAATAGCACTTTTATGATTAGATAAGACACAAGATAAAAGAGAAGATATAATTACAAGTAGGGTCTCTTTAGGGCCTAGAAACACGTACTTAAGCGAATCAGGAAGAGATTTCAATCGAAGTTTGGGTGGAGATACAACAAAAGGTGGCATAGGAGAACTAGCCAACGGGGCAAGAGGTTCATAAGTAGGCACCCAAGAGGAAGACTCAAGATAAGGAGTGGAATCAAGAGTAGAATCCATCTTATCTATTGTGCTTCCTAAATCAAACAATCTCAAATCCCCATGAGAAAAATAGGTTCTTAGGGGATCACTGCTCAGAATAGCAGGCAAAGCTTTTTAAATCATCTCATCAATCACATCAATAAAGAAGCATCCAGATTCATCTTCAAACACAGATTGAGTAGAAGCTTTGAAAACATTAAGCCTAACCCTTATGTTCATGACTAATACATCCATCACTCCTACCCTACAGATAATGGTCACATTAGCGATGGCTAGGAAAGGACATCCTAAAATAAGAGGGATTTGCTTAGAAGCATGATTAAGGTCCATGTCCAACACAACAAAGTCAACAGGAAAGAATCCTTTATCAATTTGCACCAAGACATCATCTCTCTGCCCCGTAGGAGTCCTAACTAACCTAGCAGTAAACTGAAGGGTATAGTTGGAAGGTTTTAGTTTATCTAATTCCAACTCTAAGTAAACAG
Organism: Lophocereus schottii; assembly: GCA_002740545.1. Taxonomy (NCBI): domain Eukaryota; kingdom Viridiplantae; phylum Streptophyta; class Magnoliopsida; order Caryophyllales; family Cactaceae; genus Lophocereus; species Lophocereus schottii. Next base: position 12,302 of record NCQV01059618.1, read on the forward strand.
AATATGGTATCAAATTAACAGTAAAACCCAAATCCAAAAGTGCCCTTTTAACTTTATAATTGCCACTATAACATGAGATGGTAGGGACATCAGGATCTTTGAACTTAGGTGGAATGCCACATTTCAAAATCGAGCTCACTTGTTTTCTTAGAAGAACCTTTTTGGACTTGTCATCTTTAGATTTCTTTTTAAAAGTGCACATGTCTTTAATGAACTTTGCATTGGTTGGGATCTGTCTAATTGCTTCCAAGAGGGAAAGATTGGCATTAACTTGCTTAAAGGTCTCTAGGATATCATCTCTTTACTTGTCTTTCTTGGAAGGGAATGATGCATCCAAAGCTTAAGGGTAAGGAACCCTTGGCTTATATGTCACAGTAGGGTCAGAAACAACAGGAGAAGGGGATGGGTTATTCTCTTTTTTAAATCCAAGGTCACTCTCCATGGTCTTAAGTCTTTCCTCTTTATCATGTTCCTTCTCACTCACCTTGTTATCTACTTCTTTGCCACTCATAAGAACCATTACCGCTTTCAATTGTTCAAATTGTTGGCCTTTAGGGTTCTGTATAGGATGACTTGGAAGTTTTTCTTCTTCCTTTTTACCTACAGCTATGGCTAGTTGCCCAAGTTGGGTTTCTAATTTAGTGATAGATTGTGAGTGAGAATCAATAACATGCATTTTAGACTTAATTCCTTGGACCTTAGAATCAACATTTTGCACAGCAGAGGTCAAGGTACCCAGCGTAAAAATTACCTTGTTAATATCAGAGCTCCCAGATAGAGCTGGATGGGAAGAGGGAGGAGCAAATCTCTAGTTTTCGAAACCAGGAGGGGTAGGTCTGCTAGACTAGGTATGAGAATTCTCAACATTTTGAGACCTCCATGAAAAATTCAGATGATTTCTCCAACCATGATTATAGGTATTACAATAAGGGTTGTTGGATGGAGGAAATCCTTGGGCAGTATCTACTTGTTCAATTACACAATTAGACCTACTAATATAAGGATAGTCAACAGAAGCATACATGGTACTAGCTCAAATTGAACACAAATCTTACATATAGGAGATATTAGACACTTTGTTCATGCACAACAATTGATCAAATTTCTTAGCTAAGCATCAACTTTACTAGAAGGGTCAATCGATGTGAAACCTCATAAATCCCCCCTTTACTCCCTAATTGCCTAAGCAAGTTAGAATGTGAGGAAGTAGCATGCAAATGTAAATTTTCACTCAAATGTTCAAACAGTTTCCAAGCTTCTTCAGGAGTTTTGTACAAGAAACTGCCACTATATGATACATCAACCATTTGCCTATTATGCTAATTTAAGTCAGAGTAAAAACATTGGACAAGTGGCCACATAGGAACCTTATGTGGGGACAACTTCACAACAACTCTTTAAGCCTTTCCTAGGTTTTATGCAATTGTTCATTTTGATTTTGTGAGAAAGTGGTTATAGTATGTCTTAAGGGAATCAGTTTACCAATAAAGAAAAACTTTTTTCAAGAATTGCTTTTGCAATTGATCCCAAGTGGTGATATTTGTCTTAGTGTCCAACCAAACTTTAGCTTTGTCTTTTAAAGGAAAAGGTAAAATCCGTAAGTGAAGAGCACCATCAGAGACATTATTCAAGAATACAGTAGAACAAATCTCTAAGAACGCATCAACAGGCTTGAAAGGATTTTTAGATTCTTGCATATAAAAGGGCGGGAGTATTTGGATAAGAGAATGTTTAATCTCAAATGGCACTGTAATAGTGGGCATATGTGTTCTTGTAGGTGAGTCATATGTGACGGGAGTGAAATAGTCCTTAAGTTGCTTAGGTGGTGGGGTTTGTTTTGTAGCCATCTTTTTGTTAGATTCTTTTTTCTTAGCTGTTATCGTACGAAGAGAGCGTTCAAGTTCAGGATTACATGGTTCAAGATCTAAGAACAAAGAACGTCAGCCATGCATATACCCATAAGCACTCAAGATAATAGAATGAAATCACCACAATAACAACCACCAAACAAAATAAGGAGAGAAGAGAAGAGAAAGACAAGAAGGAAAAAAATAAACAAATAAAAGAAAAATCCAAGGGAAGGGGAAAAACTGAAAATAAAATAAAGCAAAATAAGAAAAAATAAAAAGAGAATAACAAGAAAAAAAATGAAATAAAAGGGAAGGGGATTGTTAGATTAGATATAATAAATAAAATAACAAAAATAAGAGAATTAGATTAGGTTAGAAGTGATAGGGAAAAGGTTAGATTAGAAAGGAAAGGGAATAACAAAAATAACATGGTTAGGTTAGGAGGGATTGGAGAATGAAACAATAAAAATAAAAGGGAAGGGGATGAAAAATAAATAAATAAAATTGGTAGATTAGCAGGGAAGAGGGAAAATAAAAAATAAAGAATAAAAGGAAGAGAAATTTAAAAGTCACTATTCGTTCCTCGGCAACGGCACCAAAAACTTGGTGTGGATTTCATGTTTAGTTTTAAAGCCCTTTTTACTTGCAAGTACACAAGGTTAATTATAGACTAGTGAGTATAGGGGTGTCGATCCCATGAACAACAATAGTGATTTTTAATTCAACTTTTCCGATTATGAAGAATAAGTCGAATGAGGAGTCTAGTTATTGATACGAATTAAAGGAGTAAAAAGAAGAGTAAAATTGTGAAGTAGAGAGAACTCATATAAGAGAATGATCTGCGATTTTGGATTTCACCTTGGATGCAAATATTAATTTACTAATGCAAACACGGATTTGATTTGTCTTTTGTTAAACCTAAGATACAAGCATTAGGTCATTAAAAAAAATGATTATAATTATCAAATGAGATTATTTTTTTAGAAGGTTAGCATGAATCATTCTTTTTAAACATAACTCATCTAATTTCTAAAATTAATTATTCAATTTTAACAATTATAATTTTAAGTTCAATTGTGTAATGCCATATTAGCCTACAAGGTCTAATATTCATTTGAGACAGTAAATTAAACTATTGTAATCAACATGAATAAATAATAGTATCAAAATGTACAAATAGATTAAGATCAACTTTAAACTCAAAATTGTGCAACTAAAGAGACAAAAAGGTACCCCAAAAGAAATTAGCAAAATATCTTATTATCAAGGATCCATCCTTAATCCTAGAAAATGAGTAATTTAGCCAGCCATAGTTAGTGAAAACACCATTGAAGTTCATATATTTCACTTCCTACGTCCAAACTTTTGTACTCAATACAAAACTAATTAAGCACACGCTCTCAAAGTTGACTCACAAATTAGATGAGAAGAGAAGAGAAAAATAGCAACAAAACTTATTTTTCTTCCAAACCGCTCAATCCAAATGATTTTGTCTTGTAAAATATTCTCTACTCTTCGAGGAAAATAGAAGATGGAAGATGAGAGAATGGGAGAAAGAATGGATGAATGAATGAGTGAGTAAGTGCTTCAACCCATGGTCCTTTTTTATAGTGGAAAATTAACCGTTCTTGATGCCTAAAAATTAATGAAAATTGATTTCAATTAATATTTTTGCTATTATGAAGCATAAGAAAAGCCTAGTCTTTAGCTAACAATTAATCAAAATTAATTAGCTTTGACTAGGTTAAAATTAGCTTATGTGAAAAATTAGGGAAAGGAGTGGGCTGCAAAGGAGGAGTTGGATGAATGCTGACGGGCTACCAGGATAGGCCCAACTGATTTGTGAGGGAGAGGAAGAGAAGAAGAACAGGGGCTGGTGCATTGTGCTTCAGCTCATAGAACCAGGCGAAGGGAGAGGCACCACGACTAGGCCACAAACTAGCGGCCTAAAATTGGCCCACAAGGTCCTTTACTTCGTTTCTTCTTCTTCTTGTCTCTTAGGCTTGATCTCTAGGGATTGCACATGTGAAAACTTCGAGTAGAATTGAACAATTTTGTCCAAATTCTTTTATTTTATTTTTACCTAAAAATTACATGGAATATGCATTACTTACTCAGAAAAATATATTTCAAAGACTTAAAATAGGTGAAATGAAGGATAAAATTATATATAAAATGTGAATTATCAAACTCGGAGGAGGATCAAGGGGAGAACTTGGAGTTGGGGGAGCATCAAGTTGATCATGACATTGAGGATGCAGAGTTGGGTGCGTTAGGCAACAGCTTTGACTCGGGCGAGTAGCCTGGGGATGAGTCTGACCCAAGCCACGATCCATCTAGGGATCATTAGGTTGATTTAGGCATTGACATTTTAGTTAGGTTACATTTTGAGCCCATACATGTATATACTATAGCTAGTTAGATAGATGAATTTTGTACAGGTTATAGCATTGTACACAGTTAGACAGATCCTTTTGACTATGTTGACTAGTCCCATCTTCTTTTTGGGTATGTGGCGAATTTGGTGTATTGGGGCTATGTAGTGTTTTAGTTAGGAGGTAGGAGTAAAGGTTGGACTTGGTTGGGTAGTTGGATGTGATATTCTTTCGTTAAACCATCTATATGTATGTAAAGTGATTACGACAATGATATAATGAGGCTTTGGTTTATGTTTTAATAATATTTGAACCATGTTAGTTTGTATCTGTTGTGTATATTTATCTTATGCGGTACTTGAAGATAAGTGATTGGATTACTCTATTTAATGTATAATCAGAACATATGAATCTGTGCAAAACATTGCAGAGACCCACATATGAGATAATTCGGGTCATGGTCAAGGGTTAGGTAACCAAGCTTCATGTAATGTGCCTTCAAAACTTAGTTGAATGCCCTCGATTCCCCTGAGTTGGCTAATAATATTGGGAACCCTAACTACTGGCAGACCTTGGTCTCTAAATTGATGAACCAAGTTCTCCTAGCACATTTGGAAGTCCCTCATAAGGATGATAAACTAGCAGATAGGTAGCGCGACACAACCCTAAAGTCTATGATGGAAAGCATGACCCAGGAGCTAGAGGAGTGGATTAGAGGGATGGAGAAAATTTTCACAGTAATAGAGGTTCCAGATGCAAAAAACGTGAGCATTGGGACGTTTTACCAAACTGGGGAAGCAGACGTTTGGTGGAACACTATGAAGGACGGGTTGTTAGGGCCTCAATTAACTTCGAAAACATTCCTAGAGGAATTGAGAGCCAAATTTTACCAAGTTGTGATTCAGTGCTAGAAAGAAAAAGAATTTATGGAATTGAGAGTGAGTGGAAGTATGACGATAACGCAATATGCTAGTAAGTTACAAAACGATCCAGGTATGTCCCTCAATTTGCGTCATTTGAAAGACTAAAGGCGAGGAGATTTGAAGAGGGTTTAGCTTTTTATTTTTGTAATCAGCTAGCTAGTCAATCAATCCTTACCTACCAAGAGTTATATGACCAAGTGGCTCAAGTGGAACGAGTGAAGACTAAGTTGAGGGCCTTGAACCTGATTAATCAAAAGAGAAAAGGGATCAAACGGGGAGCTTTGAGCGAGAGTGTAAAGAAGCCAGCTCTTGCTCCTCCCAAGAGTCGTCTTGTAGGTCCAGCACAGCCTTGTGGGAAATGTGGAAGAACCAACCACCCCACTCCTAAATGTCGAATGGGAACTAATAAGTGGATGTGGTGTGGTAGTTCGGAGCATCTCATTGTTGCCTCTCGCTAAAGATTAAAGGATGTAGGTAAGGGCGCAACAAAACCCTTGGCTTCACCTCACTAAGGGCGCCCACCCCCAAGGCCTGCAGCGGTAGGAAGGGGGTATGTGATGAACAAGAAGGAAGTTGCTACCTATGGCATGGTAGTTATTGGAACTCTCTTTTTGAATTCAAAGCCATTTTGTCTACTATTTGATTTGGGTGCTACTCATTCATTTATATCTAATTGATCTACTATGCAATTGAACCTTGAGAATAGGAAGGTAGAAACTAATTATAGAATCAAGTTACCCAATGACTCTATAATTAAGTGCCCTATCTCCTATAAACCTGTCCCTATCGCTATTTGTGGAATCATATTTCCTAGAGACTTGATTCAATTTGACTTGTTAGACTTTGATATCATTATGGGGATAAACTACTTGTGTACTTATGGGGCCAAGATTGATTATGAAGACCTTAAGGTTATTTTGAGGGATGAAAGAGGGAGAGAAGTATGTTTTTATGGGTAAAGAGAGGAAAAACCGTGTCCCTTAATTCTATATGAAAGCAAGTAGGTACTACGTCAAGGGTGTACTAGGTATTGGTGCTATACCATTGACACTTAGGAAAGGAAAAAAAAAAACATAAGATATTCTTCTAATTTGTGAATTTAGAGATGTCTTTTCGGAAGAGTTACCCGAACTACCCTCTCATAGAGAAATTGATTCTAAGATTAAATTAGTCCTTGGTGGCCAACCCATCTCCAAAGCCTCATATTGTATGATCCCAATAGAAGTTACAGAACTGAAGATTCAGTTAGATGAGCCACTATAGAAGGGATTTATCAGACTAAATGTGTCACCATGGGGTGCCCCATTTTTATTTGTAAAGAAGAAGGATGGGACATTGAGGTTGTGTACTAACTATAGGGTGCTGAACAAGATCACCATAAAAAAAAAAAAAATACCCTTTGCCCCGAATAGATGATTTATTTGATCAACTGCAAGGGTCAAGAGTCTTTTACAATATTAATTTGAGATCTGGATACCATCAGCTTAGGGTTAAACCTGAAGACATCTCCCAAATCATATTTAGGACTAGGTATTGTCGCTACAAATTCACAGTAATGGTCTTTGGCTTAACTAATTCCCCCACGACCTTTGTGGATCTTATGAATGGAGTTTTCAGACCCTATTTAGATAAGTTTGTGGTCTTATTTATAGATGACATCCTGATATACTTCAAGGATAGAAATGAACACACTGCTCAGTTAAGGACAATGTTACAGACCTTGAGGGAACACCAATTATGTGACAAATTAAAAAAGTGTGAGTTCTGGTTAGAAGAAGTGGTCTTCTTTGGGTATGTAGTTTTAAAGGAGGGGATTAAGATTAACCTCTAGAAGGTGAAAGAAATTACATAGGGGCCAAACCCTCCAATGTCACTGAGATTAGAAGCTTCTTCGGCTTAGCTAGCTATGATCGAAGGTTTGTGAAGGATTTTTCAATGATAACATCTCACCTGACCAATTTGTTGAAGAAAGCTATTAAGTTTAGATGGATAAAGAAGTGTGAAAGTGATTTCAAGAGTTAAGGCAATGATTAACTACAACCCTACTTCTGACACTACTAGTAGAAGGTAAGGAGTACAATATATACAGTGATGCAACGAAGAATGGGTTGGGGTGTGTTTTGATGTAAGAAGATAAAGTTG
>NCQV01059618.1:19600-48738 GCA_002740545.1 Lophocereus schottii
CCTCCCAACAGCTCAAGCCTTNNGAGAGAAATTTCCCTACCCCTAACTCGGAACTAGTGGCTATGGTCTCTGCACTGAAAATTTGGAGACATTATTTATATGGAGTACCTTATAAGATCTATACTTATCATTAAAGCTTAAAGTACATCTTCACCTAAAAGGAGCTTAATTTGAGAAAAAGCCATTAGCTAGAATTACTAAAGGATTATGATATGTAGATCCAATATCACCCATGAAAGGCAAATGTTTTAGCGGACGCCTTAAGTAGGAAGGCACAACATAGCTTGAACATTGTAGTAATTATTCAGTTAAACCTCTCAATAGAGCTCGATGACTTGGCTTAATTAGTGTCACATGGGTAAGCAAGTGTTCAATTGTCAGCACTTACCTTACAACCCTCCATAGTGGAGAAACTTTGAGTGAACGAGGAAAATGACCCTGAACTTCAATGAATAAAGCAAAATCTTAGGAGAGGGAAGTCGCTTGGATTGGTTGTACTTGAAGATGGGACCTTGTGATTTCAGAATCACCTATGTCTACCCAAAAATGTGGAGTTAAGGAAAAATATTTTAGAAGAGGCTCACAACACTCAGTACTCAGAGCATCCAGGAGGCATCAAGATGCATAGAGACCTGAGGCAATACTTTTTGTGGAATAATATAAAGAAAGAGATCGTAGAGTATATAGACACATATCTTGTTTACCAAAAGCTTAAAGGTGAGTATCAACATCCCATGGGTGAATTCTAACCTTTGGAAGTTCCTACCTGGAAGTAGGACTGAATTTCAATGGACTTTATTATGAATTACCTCTTTCTGCTTCAAAGAAGAATGCCATCTAGGTAATAGTGGATTGACTCACTAAATCTTCCCATTTTCTACCAATTTGGGATTCTTGGGGAGTTAAAAGACTAGCCCAACTATATGTTAAGGAGATGGTTCCATTCCAAGGAATTCCAATTTACATATCTCAGCTAGAGATTAGATATTTCAAGCCCATTGTTGGCTAGCACTTAAAAAAGCCTTTGGAACTAAATTAAATTATTGCAGTTCTCATCATCCTGAGACAGAGGGCAAACTAAAAGAGTGAATCAGATTCTAGAAGGTATGTTAAGAGCTTGTGTAGTGGAGTTCCAAGAGAAATGAGAAGACTTCTTACAATTGGTGGAATTTTCTTACAGTAATAGTTACCAGTCCGCTATTAAAATGGCCTTATTTGAGTCTTTATATGAAAGAAAATGTAGAACTCTTTTGTGCTGGAATGACTTAGACGAAGCATTGGTCTAAGGCCCAGAATTGATCCAAGAAACTATTGAAATAATAAGGAAGATTTGGGAGCATACACGAGTTACCCAGGGCTGACAAAAAAGCTATGCTGAAGAAAGAAGGATGCCTCTGGAGTTTCAGGTAGGTGATAATGTTCTTCTAAAAGTTTCGCTAACTAAGGGTACAAGGAGGTTTAAAGTGCGAGGCAAATTGAGCCCAAAATATATTGCACCATATGAAGTTAGTGAAAAGTTGAATCCCGTGGCTTATCGACTAGATCTACCTGTGGAATTCAAACACATACATAATGTGTTTCATATCTCATAACTTAGGAAGTACATTCTATATCTTGGCCATGATATCATAACTGAGCCCATCAAAGTCACTAGGGATCTAGTGTATAGTCCGGATATTAGATTGTAGGATTAAGCAGCTATGCAACAAGCAAATACCTTTGATAAAGGTACTTTGGACAAATGATACCTCTTTGCAAGCTACTTAGGAAACCAAGGAAGAAATGAAAGCCAAATACCCACATCTATTTGAGGTAATCTTGGATGTTTTGACAAAGTTCATAAGTTTTGAGGATGCAAAGCTTTAAGGGGGAAAGGCTGCAATCGCTTTACCTGCCATGTTATCAATTTTTTGGCATTTGTTTATCGCACTTAAACGTTGTGGCTGGGAAAAATTCATTTTGGGCATCACTTTGCAATTCGAGTTTAATTGTCATAACAATTTCGGGGTGAATTGATAAATAGACCCCTGTAAATACGATTAAGCAGTAAATTATTTTCCATAACATTAGAAAAATTTGATTTGAGTTACACAAAAATTTTATCGTAATAGAAAGCTATTTTTCCGAGCCCAATTCATTTTAGCCTAATTAACAGCCCAAAAAGTTGGTATAATTGAACTTAGCTAATAGCCATTATTTGTGTCTAATCATGATTAGCAAAAAGCTACTTTTGGAGGAATAAATATCAGCTATGTAAAGCAAGATAAGTAAAAAAAAAAAAAGAATATCAAGCCAAGCGATTTTTCTTCTTTTTCTCCTCCCCCTCACACGGTTGTCCTGCTGCTTTAGCTACTGTTTGGTACTACTGTTGCCACCTTCTGCCACTAGCCACGCTTCGCCCCCAGCATCACCAGCCACCAGTTATAGCCCACAAAGCTGCCAAACACCACTTGCATCTCTCTCTTTTAAGCTCTCAAGTGCGGTAAAACCCTCACTCTTTTCTTGTTTAATTTATGGTTTTTTGAATGATTTGATCCTGAAAGATGTGATTGTGATAAAAATAAGTGCTAGTTTGGTGTTTTATTATGTGTGGATGAGTTTGGAAGCATATAAAATTTGGAATCATACATGATCATGCAAGCTTGATGTTTAAAATGATGAACCTTGAGATTTTTGATTTAATATTGTGATCTTTGATAGGAAAAATGAATTTAAGCTTGTGGGTGATCATATTAAATCCATTGATGGTGGTTTGGGTGTAAATTTTAATTGGATATAACCGGGAGCTTCATGATCATGCATGAGTATGGTCGATTTTTGAATCAAGTATGTTTATTTGGATTAAATTAGATGAAATTTGGATGTTGGATATGTTATAACTTGAAAAATTATGTTATCGGAATTTTATCAAAATTAGTGGATTATAGAAAATTCCATAAGTGACCAAAATAGGTTGTTTGGTTAAATAATGCAGGTAAGTGAGTGCATGGGAGCATTTTGAGTGATTATGTGAAGAAAGTATTGAAAAATGTGTAAGATTGATCATAAATTAATTTTTGAGTATTTCGCTAAAACAAGGCAATGATAAGAAGGAAACCAAGGTTAATGGATCTTAAATAGGCATTTAGCTTGATTTATGAGAGAAGAAAGAAACCATGAAAATTAGAAGTATTATTAAGAATTTTGGATGATTATTAATGTTGCTAAGTTTGATAACTTTGATTGTGCTTCGAAACTCAGTTGGGTTGGAAAACTGAACATAATGGACATGCAAATGAAATTGGAAAGTCGGAAGAGTAATGACTCAAGAATAGCATTTGTCGGGTCAAGCTAGTGTGATTAAAGCTATCCCGAACCCAACTACACTCCTCTTGCCCTTAAACCCTTATTATCCATGTCAGAAATATTGAAAACCCATATTCCATTTGTAACCATCAAAGCCTTTCTGTTATAATCTTAATTACTTTATTTTGTTCTATTTAACTCCAAATTGTTTTTACTTAAGTTAAAGTACCTTAATTTATTTAGTTCTAAAATCATCTTAGTGCAAATTATCTTATACTGAATTGTTTCAGTTATGGATGCCTTTTAATTAATAAATTTCTATTAAAATTATAAATTATGAGAGTGAGTGTTGTTTACTAACTACAGATACCTATAATTACATTTTTGAAGTAGAATCGGAGCCTAGTCTATTGCTTCCCATTGTGCATAAGTATTATCAGGTGAGATTGCATTTTAGAAACCCCAGGTACGTCCAATATCTTTATATTTAGAACTAGTATGTATTTATCAAAGTTATAATGGCTTGGTAAGTACATTAATGAATAAGTTTACTCAGTGATTTATCACCTAATTAGTGACCTCATCAATTATCATTTATAAAACACTCGCCGTTCAGTTACCCGCGCGGCCTCAAGCGAGTTCTCCCAATCAGCTTGGCAGGTGTACACTATCCATAGGTCGTACCAGTTACCAGGGGTTCACTGCAAGATAATAACTAGTAATGCAGTTTTATATTCATCTCATTCACTGTTTTAAAGTAAAATGAATTACAAAGCAGGCCCAACCAATTTTTAAGTGATCATTTAACAATATAGGAATGTAAATATTCAGCTTCAGCTCATATTTCGTAATGTTATCATATTTTTGTTTAGGTAAATGCTCAATGAATCGCCCTCATGCTAGCAAACCAACTGAAGAAAATAAGTAAGCAAGGGAATTAGGATGGATCAGTAGAGATGTTCGTTCAAGAATATTTTGGGAATTGTGTTTTGAGATATTCAGTTGTTGGAGCTGTGAACTTTATGAAGAATTGCTCTATTGTGGCATGTAACCTTATGGTAGTCAACAACTGTTTATATATGGTTTTGACAATGTTTAAATAACTATGGTCGTAATCTACGCTTAACTGTGTTATATCTAGTGCATATAATTAAAGCCTTATCCTTCTGGATGGCGGAAACACCTCAACCATTGAGTTTATCAGTTCTAATTAAGGGAATAATTGAAGAGTAAGCAATCAATGAGGCATGCGGATTGGGGGTTTTACATACAATGTAACATTCAATATACTGTCAATGTAAGATCAGGGATACATTTTAGTGTCTACAGAAGCCCCTAATTTAGTCAAGGCTAAGCAGGGAGAAGGCTAATGTGTATATGTGAATGTGAGTGTAACCGTTTTTGGCTTAGACGATACATGTGCTAGGATTGGTAAGCCATTAGGTGAAGATGAGATTAATTTCGAGGCTATACCTCCCGTCTCGGCATTTCTAACCCATTAAAGTCTAGGTGTCGTGATTTTGAGGTGTTGAGACCAGCCTTGAGACTTCCAACTCATCATGGTAAAGATGTGATGAATACAAAGCTCTAAGACTCACCCATGGGTTTCCAACCTGGCAAGGGGTAACGATTTCCAAGCTTTAAGATTATTGTCAAGATTTCTAACCTGACAATGTAAAGGTGTAAATATAAGTGAGTGAAAGCATAAGTATCAAAATTTGCAAATATTTGCATGAAGGAAAAGGAAAAATAAAAAAGTGCTACACTATTAAAGAATGCATGGGCAAACATGTTGGCAAGTAAATTAGGTCATGTTAGCAACCTCCGACTTGCGCTTAGAAGCTTGTACCCAACAGGAGGATGGTGAAATTGAGAACACATCCAATAGCAACATCTAGAACCCAACAATAGGCGGCCAGGACTCAATAATAAGTCGCTAGGACCTAGAGGCGGGTCTATAAGATTAGGGGGTTGAAAGGGCCAACGATAACCACAATTCACGATAGCCACTGCTTTTCTCCCGTTTTTCCTTCATCTCTCAAAGATCTCTATGTTTGCTCAATCAAGCTTATAAGAAGTGAAATTAAGATAATGCTAACTTGATTAACTTAATTTTACATGTATTTGCTTTGATTTATGTCTAGATTTGTGAGATTTTTAAGGTTTGGATGAGTTCAGGGTTTTTGTGGATTGTGTGTGAAACCTCTATGTTTTATTCCACTATAAGAAGTCATTGAACGATTCCTACCATAATATATTTGCAAAGAACTATTTGATGTGACATGTAATCGAATTTCGTTTGACGTGTATGTTCAGTGAAAATCAGTTTGAATATGCTCCAATGTTCAAAACCCCGATTTTTATTGTGATGTAAAGTCTAATAACTTATCTAAAGTTGAATATGCATCCTAAGTATGAAATGTAGGCGTTTGGTATTTGATTAGGGGCATTTTGCTAATTGGATTTATTTTGTCTATATTACGCAATTTTGTTGTCTTTTAGGAAGGCCCATACTAGAGTGGTTTTCATTACATTATTGGACATCCCTAACCTTTAAAATGTTGTGAAAAGTGTTTTTGCAAAGTTTTGTGATCATTGTATCATATCTTGATATCATTCTATATAAAATTTGATACTGTTGAAATGTTACAGGATTGTGGTCCTTTGGGCATTTGTTTTAATTTGTTGTGAAATGTTTGTTTAGATAGATGCCTAATTTACCTAGTGATAGGACTAATAGTTATAGTACAGATGACTAACTATGGGAAAATGATTATGGCGTTAGAAGTTGGACGATAGGGAACTAGTTTGATACTTAATTCTACCATCAACACATTTTTATCGTGGTGGCTAGTAGCGTTGTGCATCTTTTCCAACGTCATGCTATTTTTTGCTTTTTTTTTTTATAGCATTGTCACTTCGTTAAGACGTATGGATCTATTTAAAAGCTCAACACCGCCTACCAAGGCTTACACAAGTACACTATGGAAACATTTCATCTACTAATGGGTAAGATGACCACAACTTTTACATCCTAATGGGGGGTCGATTTTAGAGAAACACCATTGAGATATAATGTGACTTGTAAGGAGGATTGGTCCTAGTGAGTAAGGCTTTTTGAACCTAGCGCTGCTAGCCTTGGTTTTTGTTTGCACCACAAATATGATATTTTTACTATATCGTTATATCCAATTTATGCTTGAAATGATTATTATATTCATAATTTTATTTGCTTTTATTTTGTTTTGTATGTAATATAATAAATCAGCAAAATGTGCAAAAAATGAAGAAAATAGTGAAATAAAGAGCTTGGGCTGCTTCTACTTGATTTGGCCTAACATCTCTATTAGGCCACTCTTTCATATGACTCAAAAAAATAACAAAAAAATGCAAAATTCTGACTAGCGAGCCTCATTCACGTCACATGATCAACTCCAATCCCCTCTTATTGTACTTCTCTCTCCTCTCCATCAAGAAGACCTCAATAGAAGGCCCCCATCTCAGTTCTCTCTCTTCGATCATCTCCACTAGTTTCATTCACCTCCACCATCTCCACCATACCCACCATCAACAGTTTGCTCCACAACACCAAATCCCACCCCCTTTCATGGCCAGCACACTAATCATTCCCACCATGCACGATAGAACGAATCTAAGGGCTAAGATCGAAGAGGGCCGAGAATAAATGCAGCACTAGCGGTGAATGGAGGAATCTGGGGTTTAATTAAGGGTTTTAGGTTCTTCATTTTTAGTTTTAATATCAGTTTTAGAAAATTTTGGGTCTGATTTTGTTCGTAATTCCTCTCTGTTTTGCAATTTGAGATTTGCTTTCCAGGCTTCCAAATTATTGTAAGTAGTCTCAACTTTGTCGAATTGGTGATTTTTGGTTTGGAAATACTCAATTTACTTAGGATATGGGTCAATTCGATTGATTCGACTTATTGCTTCTCCCCTGTTCTGCCTTTTTTTGTTTCCGATTCTCAAATCGGATTTTTGGGCTTTTGATTTGTTATAATTGTTGGAACATCAAATTTTGGTTAACAAATTTGCAAGCATGAATTCAACTTGATGGTCTCTTTGTTCAAAGGCTTTACTACATCTTGTTCTATTCCTATCATTTGGCTTTAGTGTCGATATTATGATATGGAATTCTTATGAAAATGCCATTTGAGTTGTGCTTGGTTGAATCTTCATTTTTTCCCCTCCATGATGTATGTCTCAAGGGAGGAAGGATCCCAAGCTAACACACATCAAAAGAGATCAAAAACACAAAGGTTTGAGTTGGACCAAGGTGGCACGGTCGTGCTTAGGAGCACAAGTAGGCCGTGCCACTTTTCTGGTTGTGGAAACTGAAATTTGCTCACTTAAGCCCGGTTGTATGTTTTTAGTGATGGATGTGTTTGCTAGGCTTTTTGGATGCTTTAAACCGTGAAATGGGATGGAAAGAAGGGTATGAAGGATGAGGGAGTGAGGGGATTTGAGTGAGCTTCAAAATAAGAGATTATTAACTTATAAACTTAAGCTAGCAAGCTTACCTTAATCCCCTCTTAATCCGGTTGTTGCAAGCATAAATAGGATAGGCTAAACTCAATGAAAGGGTACAGAAACACCACCAATCTTGAGTTTAGAGCCCTTAATCTTGATTAAGATACAGATATCACCACTTAATCAAGGTTAGGACTTGATTTGAACACTACCTTAATTGGCCTAATTAAGGATAAGCAAGCAAGAATTTGAGAGAGAAAGCTTTCAAGCCTTCAAACTGATTTTCATTCAACAAAGCTGAGTTCCTTTTCCACGGCCGTGCATTCCTCTTGTAAGCATGTCAAGCAAGCACACAAGCAAGCTAGCACCTTACTAATCCTTTCCCTCCTAGGGAGGAAAGGTCTTAATTAGCTAAGTACACCCGGTTTAGAGTAAACCGGTTATAACATAGGTTTAGCTAGCTTAATTACATTCTTTAACTATAAGGAAAGCAAGACGAATGATGTTTACATTGTAATTAGGTTAAACATAAGCTTAATCAGCCAAAAAACCATCTCGCTTGTAATTGGACCGCCGAAAGTGACAAGTGCTTTTCGGCTAGCCAATAACAAGGAGGGAACATCTTCCATGGCAGCTTTTCTCCCATTGTTCGTCCTTCTCAAGGTTGCAGCTCATCATTGGGACCTTGGGACATGTGCCCAGCCTTGAGGGGTGTGCCAAGTCTGTTGAACTGAAGAAAACCCACCGGTGAAGACAAAATAAAACTGGGACGCTGAACCGGGTTCAAGGGCAGCTTTGTGGCCGGTTTTGGGGCTTGGTTTAACCTTAACAAAAGTGAGTTTGACTCTGGTTTTAAACCATGGGGAGATAGTTTAGGATGTGTTTAAACCATCCCAACCACGAAATTAAGGTTAAACAAAGTTTAAGTAGGGTTTTTAAGCTAAAAGAAAAAACCGTGTAGATTAGGTGCTAATCTGGCCGGTTTTACAAAACACCTTGTTCTCCCTTTCTTTGATTTGGATAATGGTGAACTAATGCTGGGACATGAAAGGGGATATATTAAGGTTTATCAAAAGGACTTAAGCCTCTTTGGAGCTTAGGAAATCAAGTGCACAAAACCTAGTAAAGTTTGGTTCTTGAACCCGTGTGCACCTTCTTGGTATGCTTGGACAATTTGGACCATGGCTTGTATCTTGGAGCTTGTGTTGGACCTTGATTGACTTGTTGGATCTTCTTCATTGCTAATGGTGGTGGGGACTACATCACTCCATGTATGGCGGTCAGTTTAAAGTTTGGGTTGAGTTTGAGATCAAGGCTGGGCAGAGCCTAGAGGATGTGACGCCATGATATTCTTGTCCCTCTCCTCCTTCTTTTCCCTTCTTCTTCATCTGCTATTCACCTTCTCTTTCTAGGATGAATGCTTGATTGATACAGTGCTCTAGTATGATTTCTTATGGTAGTTTTATCCCCTGTTTCCTTAATTTTTTTTCATTTAGGGATTGATTTGAGTTAGTTCTTTAATAACACATTACGGTTTTATTATGGTGCCTTCATTTTGGGATAAGTATAGATTCATTTAAGTTAGGCAAGTTTAATGGATTTATGAATTAGTTGGCTTTAGTAAGTCTGATTTACTTGATAATCTTACAAATCAAGGTTAGGAGATAATTACTTTAGCTTATCTTGATTACTTTTAGCCTTTTTTAGTTTGGTTTCTAATTACTTTAGGCTATTATGATAGTTTAATTTTATCTTCAGACCAAATGTCTTCCTTGTACCTAAAGGGATGATCCTTAAGTATTAAAGTGAAAGCTGTAGGCTTGCGGCTATAATTTTACTTTGAAAATGCCGTATAAGTTTTTGGTGCTATTGCCAGGGACGATGGCATGAGATTAGATCACATTTTCTTTTTCTTTGCTACTTTCTTATTAGTTGCATGTGTATTATTGTAAGCATTAATGTAATTTTTTTTAAAAAAAATGATCTATTCTAAATTTTCAAAGTTAAATGTGCAAGTTATATTCAAGAGGAGACCTATTGAACCTTGGACTTGTCTAATTTTTAAATCGCACCTTGTCAACAACAAAATAGGGAGAAAAAGAAAAGAAAAGAAAATTGCATGGGTATGTGACGAACTTTCCAACAACACATACTGGACGATGTATGTATTATTCATCATGGAGGAGATGGTCAACCACATACGACTCCTTTTTTCCCGAACACATAAAATGCTCTGCATATTGGTGTAATTATCTGATTGGATAATAAAAAAGTAGCTTGTCTTTGGAAAAAGGTTTGATAGTATTATCAATAATGCATCATAATGGCGATGTTACGGTAATATAGTAAGTCGAGAAAGGGGAAGAAACATAAAAGAACTTAAAAAGGATGGAAATATATGAATTTCGCTCTTTTTGAGTCAGACCATATTGGTTATACATGCTTATTAAAAGATAAAATGACTATGTGCGTTGTATACAGAGAATTTGTGCATAAAAAATAGATTTTAAAAATTCAACTTAACCCCAACGGGTCGCCACCGCTAAAGATGTTCGAGTATTTGAATCTTGTATAAAACCCTAAATCTCTTAGGTGGCTTCGAGTCAGATTAGCGATTCGGATAAATTTTTGCCAGGCTTACACTTTTCATGCTCTTTGAGCTATCTCTTATCAAACAAAATATATTTCAAAACTAAGCATAAGAGGGCATTTGAGACAAGGATTCAATAAAAGGTATATTGATAAATAGCCGAGAATTTTTAATGTCATGGTAACGGCTTAGATTAATAATTTTATGAGTTATGTTTTATTTTATAGCTAAAATTAGGCCAATATTTGTATGTCTATTAAAATGGATAATTTTATAAAATTTAATTTCGAATTTTCGTGACTTGGAAGGGTATGTGAATGCGTAGAATTAGTAAACCGTTGCGTGTGAAGTTGTGCGAGATTAGAAAATTGACTGGACTTGATTTTCGGTCTAGGTAAATAGTGAACTTGGGTTAGTAGAACCCAAAAAAAAAAAAGAAAAATAGAGTAATAGAAACACATAAGTGGAGGTTCTGCAACCCCAGCCCGCAGCCCCAAGCAAGAGAGAGGGAGAACGGTGGTCAAGGGGCAGCAACTTGACCACAAGCTACAAGCCGTGGGCGTCACCAAACCCATGACCTGACTCGATGTGAGCGCAGGAAGAAAGGGGAGAGGAGCCAAACCCTAACCACCTCAAACCGCTAGCACCACCGTGGCCTGTCACCACCACGACTGCCACTGTTGGCGATTAGGGCTCAATTCTGGCGACTGGGGCAGGACTAGGGGGAGAGAAGAGAGTAGTGGCACTAGTAGTTGAAGGAGGAGGAAAGGGTATGCAAATAGTAGCAGCAGGAGCATGAGGAATAGAGGTCGACATTTGGCTTCAAGTTAGCCCAATCGAACCATTAATCGAGTCCTTAAGCTTAGAGTAACGTGGGTGTTGTCAATTCCTAAATTACTAATAATTTCTCAAATTTTTAACACCCTTGTTCTGGGATTGTCCTGATTATTATTCAATTTTGAAGTTAATTGATTTAGGTTGGAAATCTATGTGTAAACTGGGGTTGTAGAAAGCTTATTTGATTATTTAGCATAATTTAACACTAAGATTGAATTATTTGGCTATTTGGAATGAAACGAAACCAAAATCGAGTTGGTTGGTTACTGGTAATGAATCGAATTAAAGCTGAGTTATTAAGTATCTGGAACAATTAGGGTAGAAATAATGAGTTTGTTTCTAAGAAAATTGTGCAAGGTGCCGTGAGGAGGGAACCCCAGTTATCTAAAAATTTGTAAGGTTGTGAAACATACCTATATGTATGAAATTATGCAGGTTCTACTAAACTGATAATAGCTTGTAATAGTTATTGGTAATTAATATAACTATTACAAAGAAGACAATTGCATGTGTATTCTCTGGTTTTTAAAATGAAACAAAAGGTGCTATACGTTGATTGATTATGTTATAATTATCTGTCTAAATGTGTTATAGATATACCCCACTTGCTTGTTGATTGCATTCCTTTCCTTAGTTGTTGAAATACCTTAGTATGGACAGCAATTAGGCCACTAAACAACTTAGCTAAATGATTTAGCTGAAAGGTCCGGCGAATTGAACCATTAAACTAGAAAAATTGAACTTGGCTAGGCATTATGTTAAAAGCGCAAACTTGCTTTAGAGCCTTTATTTCATACACTACTGAACCAAGCTTGGGAAGGAAAGTAAATTACTAGTTTACTAGAGCAAACTGTAGAATGCTTTTAATCAAAACTGATAATGAGTAAGTTGTAGGCATGTAAGCTTTTAGGACGAGTTTTTAATATCACTTCCTTTGATAAGCGAATGTATACTTGCCCATTAATTCATTATAATCATGTTTTGTCGAAATGAATGGTGATATGCTTTTCGTAAGAGGAATGATTTTCAGGCATATCAACCTTCTTGAAAATGGAAATGCCATTATTATTATGTAATGGAAATTTCAACGCAAAATGTGTTTAAAGTGGGATGCATCTGAAATGTTTTAGGTTAGGAAAGTTGTGCTGATGGTTTGGACACAAGTTTAGCAATGCACCCATGGTAGGGTAACCCTAATTCCAAAATAGTAGACCTAGAAGTGGAAACCCTAGAAGACCTTGACAATGGTAAATGTCCAGTGAATATGAAAGGCCCCAGGCCTTACTATGAAATACGAGTGATGATCTCACTTGAAAGAGCACAAATATGAGAATCCGATGCCCCACGTGATGATGTCGTACTTGTTATTTGATGAAAAATTCTAATTCGAGGACTATACTAGTGAAAATATTTGGAAAACAGCATGTACTCTTGAAAGGAGCTTCTATTGAATTTCGAATGATTTTGAGTGAACAATGACCGTTTTATAAATGCTTTCCTCGATTTGAGTGATGGTCCTTCTCTTTTATACGTTAAGCCCTTTTTCTTTCTAAAAGAACCCCAAAGGTAACTCTAACTTAACTCCTGGATGTTAACTATTTATGTGTGAACTAAAGGCCATGTTGTTCTCATTCCCTAGATTGTAGCTTTACGCAATTTGATATTAAGTCATTTCTGCCTGCTATATGATGTAAAATAAATGTAGTATATGTGATTAGTTGCAAGCATCATAGGCTAGGTAAGTTGAGAATCCTCAAGTCTATGGAATGGAAGAAGGAAAGAGATGCCATTTGAATCCTGGGGATTATGGAGGTATTGATGGATATGGGAGACATTGTATGCTTATTACGTTATATTAAATATCAACTGTGTGTGATTGCTACTTAAGAGTACTATGTGCAACTATTTTATTTTCTTGGGGTTGAGAATCACTCACTGAGTGTGTGGTAGCTCATCCCCTCTGTATTTGCACTTTTCCTAGGTTTTTGATGTGATAGGTAGAAGCCGGTTCATGTAGGCCGAGTTAAAACCACTCTCTTGCTTTGGATAAGGCGTTATACATGTAGATCATGAGTTAAATGTTGTAAAGCCATGTATTAATAAGTTCTTGGCTATATGTATTTGGTTACTGTAGTTTATGTAATACACATTGACTAGTTATCACTCTATATGGCCAAGTAAGCCAACCATCTGAACAGTCGTGTTTGGTTTAGTCATTCTTAATTATTTTGGGATGTAAACCCCAGTTCTCTTGATGTGTGATCCATTGTGTTGTACGTTTTATTTCTTTTTTTATTGAAATTTATACTTAGTATACTCCGGACGTGTGGCCCATAGAGTTGTGGTCTCCGCCATGTAGTCGCCAAGTTGGTTAAGTATGTCTTGTATGTATTATTGATTGTAGGTACCTAATGTAAGAATTTTAGCTTAGATTTTGGTTAGTTTTTAGGCAAAACTTCGTCTATTTCACTCCAAAATTTTAGAAATTATTAATGCCCCTAACCCTAGGGGATAGGGCTGTTACATATGGTATCAAAGCAAGGTCTTATGACCACAGGTCCCTGGGCTAAGTCTTATGTTTCATGTAGTTACCTAGGTCCATCTCGAGTAATGATACATTATATGGAGTACCTTAGGGTGCAATGAGATCCTAATGTGCTAATTGGTTTGACTGCTTCATTGATATGTGACTAGAGTAAACCAATGGAATGAAAAAGTGAGTTATGTGCAAGAATATGAGCTAAATGACTTGTGTTCTCTTGAGTGAGCTAAGTGTTGGTTCCATAAGTGATTGCATTTGAGCATAACCCAATGATTATTCAGTTGAATGTTTGCTTGTATCGAACTCAAAGGATTGGAAATAGATAACGTAGGGTTATTCTTTTCCCTTAAATATGATTTGTTCCTCGGGCCCTATAAAGAAATGAACAGACGTATTGAAAGATGGTAAAGAAGTTAGGAATCATTAAACCATTCTCTATTTTTCAAAACATGAAAATTTTGGAATATTGAGTTCTTTTCTAACAATTGAATTAGGTTTTTTTTTCCCCTCAATTTCAAAACTTTCATCCATTCTAAGGAAATACATGGGTTAAATTCATGAGTGCATGCCCTTATGTGTGATTTGATACTGTTTATAGGTCTACACATGCAGATATGTGCTTATTGCTAGGTTTATTAATGATGAACTGTCCTGAAGGAAGATAGAGTTTACTTTTTATGTTGATAGTTCTACTAGATGATCACCCTCTTTATGTGAATTTTGAATTATTTCAATGAAAATAAGTGAGGTCTCCATGCATATGCTTGCAAACCTGGGTGACAAATAGAATCTTGTTGATTAATGCTCAAGTGTTATCTAGAGCATTCTGCAGGCTTGCCATTGTTGCTTATATGTGGTCATTACTTGTACATTGTCATTGCGATCTAATGCGTAATTGTTGGCTTAGTGTTGTTTGCCTACTATAATTCATGCCTTTCATCGCACAACTACTATCGAGTTAATCATGTGAAATAATTTCTATCAGGCAGACTGATATATATTCTCGTTGAGGGATTGGTGACGTTCTGGTTGTATCAACCTTAGTATAGCTAGAAAGAAAATGGAAGGAAGAACCTGACAGACTTTGGAATTGTAAAACCAAGTATGTCGCCTACTAGGATGAATGGCCCATATAGGATCATTGCTTCTCGAAGTCTTATTGTGAAAGCTAAAAGCCAGAACTCCTCGTAAGTGATCCCCTTCATCTTGTGCTGTGCGTCCCTAAGGTTTGTAGTTACATATAGTTGCCTGAGGGTCTCCTTGTGTAACAATCACGTGACCTTAAGTGTTCTAAAGTGTCAATGTAGTTTGGCATGCGGTGCAAGGCACATAGAAACTTGCATCTACTTAGTGTTTCCATGAAGGGCTCATTGATGTGCTCGTTGATGAATTGCTAAGTGAATATGATTTTTGTTGTTTCTTAGTTTGGATTATGAGTGACTCGACAAATGAGTTGACTCATGTGTTAGTTTACATGGTATGGTTATGAAATCATTATTTGACTTGAATACCTAATATGCCCTTATGTTATGGCATTTAATGGAGGGTTTCACTTATATCCAATAGCAGAATCTTGTGGCCACATTAGCATGCATACATACATTTATCCATGTAATTTTTGAGTTTAATAGGATAACATATTAGTGTATTCATTGTCATAACTAAATCCTTGATCCTATACTCATGGGAGAAGTTAGGTTAACTAATGGTTGGCATGGTTTGTATGGCCACGATGATATGAAATGCTTAAGTTTCCTTGTGTTATATTTGATGCAACACGATTCTGATAGTGTGTAGTACTACTTATGGGAAACTCTCGAGTTGTGCTTTTATCAGTCTTTATACTTGTTGCCATCGTAGCTTGGTTGTATTCTATTCATTTTTCGTGGACGGTCCTTATGCTAGTCATTTTGGCCACTATTTTAACATGTATCATTCTCCTACCCTATGGAATTACATTCATATGTCTATATGCCTCTTTATGAGCATCTCTAGAAACATGATGATGTGCTTGCCATACTCACAATCATGACGAAGTCTATGTTGGCAACTGATCTATAAAATACGATCGTCGAGGTGATTTGATTAAAATACACGACATGGTGTGATGTGCTTGTGATGGGATATGTACTTTTGATATTCTAAAGTGTTGCAAATAGCTTAATGTCATGTCTACGAGCAAGCCATTCTGTTTGTATGTTCTTTAATTTAGAGAGAATTAGTTTCATATGGAGATCCTAGGATTGAAGTTTTAATCAGCTAAACTATTACTTGGTCTATTTGATTGTCTCATAACTATGCACCCTCGCCAGAGAATTTTCATTTGGGAAATTGTTGATATAGATAAAATATAAGGCATTGGCCTAGGAACTTCAATTTACTACTGTGCTAACTCTATGCTACATACCATTTTGTATTCTGCAAATCATTGAAACTGAAAGCCTCCCTAATGACAACCTTCATTTGAAACAGTATATTCTATGAAATTGAATTAGTAGTCGTTTTATAAATGCATTGTTGGATATCGAAACTTTATACCAACCCAACCCTCACCTGGGAAGAACCTTACCACCCCTTTTAAATGATTCTTGTGTGGCCTGTGTTCGCAAGGGCATAGGTGTTGTAGTTTAAAAAAGCCATTCTAATGGAGACCAATTGTAATCTATTGAGTTTTGTCTTATAAAAGTTGTAAGCAAGCAAATTTAAATTGAGAGTTTGAATGACCCTACAGCCTAATTGGAAAATTCAATCAATTTAAAGCATCCAAGGATTCGTTTCACCTTGTAAAGATGCGGAGTAATGGAATCTATCATTTGATTTACAATGGGAGATTGAAAGGGACACAATTGCATTTAGAATTCAATCTTTTCTTTCAAAATAAACTAAATTGCATAAACTAACCAATTATTATTCTTTTAAATGTCCTTGTTTAGTCTAAGTTACGGACTTGTTATTGCTAAAGGTCCCCTTAATAAGCAATTATCTCTTAAGTATTGCTAAATCAAGCCATATCTTGCCAATCAAATAGCAAGTTTCACCTGTCAGTCCTTCACCTAACTATTTAGAATTAGCAAATGAATTGGCCAAAATTCACCTGTAATAATTTCACTTACAAGATAGAATTCAAACAATTCCAATTAAGAGCAAGCACAACTAAATAAAAATAGAGATTCTAACATCAATACTTGGCTAGTAATCCCTATATTAAGAACCACTCATACATACTTAAAGTAACAACAACTAAACAAAGTTTGAGGGGAGAAATTGGAGATCCTCCAAGGGTTTTCTAACTTTGCAAGGGCTCTGAAACAGCAAGCACTTCTTTAACATTCAAAACTAATTAGAAATCTAAAACTAAACTTAGAAAATGGAAAAGAATGAATAAATTAGAGAGGACGAGTTCCGATTTTGCTGTCTTCCCTCCAAATTTATTGCGAAATGGCCTTATTTACAGAAGAACTCAACTAAGCTTAGCCACGTAATGAACGAAAATAAAGAGACTTGCAGTTATGGTCTCACCATGGACCGTGGCCTTCACCACGGGCTGTCTAGGTGAGCTCTGTCTCGATACTCTTTTATTCTTTCTTCGTTCCACGAGCATAGAGACTTGGGATTGTCCATGATGAGGTAATCTGCACTCAGTCATGGTCAAATTTGGTGTAAAATGGTCCAAAATCTACAAAACACAGAAAAGAATCATACCCGAGCGTAAAATAGAAAAATGAGTGCATAATATATTATAAAACATATAATTATCCCTAAAAATGACACAAAATCACCTCATAATAGAGTGCAATTTAAGAACTTATCAAACTCTCCCATGCTTAAATGAATAACCTCCTCAGGTAGACATTAGCAGTAACATCAACAACATAATGAACCCAAGAAGTTCAGCCCATAAGTAATTAAAAACTTTTACAAACAGATAGGAGAATGAAATTTTCGAAATAAAAGTAAGAACCATCACATCAAAATATTAAATCAACCACTCAAATCAACTTGAACAATCATATTGGCATATCACAATAAGTAGAGCTTAGAAGAACCAATAGAGCCTCACTTTAGGGATGAGGCACTCATCACTTATGTGTTTAAAGTAGAATGCGATTCTCTCAAGTCTCATTCCATAAAACCAAATTAACCATAAGCTTAATAAGACTCTTTAATTCACCACCACTACAATGACAATCATGACGACTTTTTAAGGGTTGAAATGGGGCAAATGGGTAAAGGTATAGAGGGAATAAACACTTTGGGATTTATGGAGCTAAAAGACAAAGATTAAGAGCATAAACCATCATCTCCTAACTCAAACATATTCCTTAAGCCCATATTTCTCAAAATATCAACAGCATCCTTAAGTGAGATCACAAGGGAAAGTGCTTAAAAATATAAAACCAATGCCAACTCCTTTTATTTGATCATTTTCTTTTCTTTTTGTGTTTTTGCCTTTCTTTGCTTCTTTTTTTAGTTTTTTCAACACATACATTTTTTACACACCTTTGGTGTGGTTTGTTTGTTTTTTTTCATTCTTTTTGTTTATCAGAGAGAAGGATAATGGCAAAGGACACTAAGCACTTTCAACATTTCTCTTACAATTCACAAAACATCACCCAATTGAATTTGAAGGGAAATATAGAACATGAATCCCTTATCACATCCAACCAAAGCACAATATCCACAGGAGGCCATAAACCACTCCCAATCAGCTATGAAAATTCTATAGCCTTGGCTAAAAGGGTAAGACATGTGTGTAGCCAAAGATGATAATATAGATTTCATGAACGAACACAACAATGACTCCAAAGGATAGCAAGGAGTAAATCATTCATATAAGGGTAGCTATATGGTCAATATAGCTTATAAAGTCAAGGAATGCCTCCATCATGTTTCCTAAATGTACATGCTAAATGTGATCTTGAATAAGAATCAAAGCAAGTTTTAGAAATTTGAAATCTAGAAAGAGTCACCCATGAAAAGAAATATGAGACTAAAATGATGAATTAGTCTATCCAAGATCAAAATCTCACTGGATAAAGTTCATCTAGCTTATTGAATTTCATATGCCAAATAGTCATGGCAAGAATTATTAACCAATCAATTCATATCTAACTTGATGGTCGAAGCATGAAGTATGGTTCAAAAACTCATAAACAAGCATTCCATTCACAAATGGGTCTATCAAAAAGGGTCCAAATAGGCAAAAGAAAGTCACTTAGTCTAATGACTCATCATTGAAGGATTTATAGGCTCATTTTTTTCTTAGTTTTGTATCTTCTTTTCTTTGTTTGTTTTTAGTTGT
The DNA here is from genome assembly GCA_002740545.1 of Lophocereus schottii. NCBI lineage: Eukaryota > Viridiplantae > Streptophyta > Magnoliopsida > Caryophyllales > Cactaceae > Lophocereus > Lophocereus schottii. The sequence continues at coordinate 38,642 of NCQV01059618.1, forward strand.
TTTTCTTTATACCTGCAATGCAACTAAACACTAAAAAAATATGAAAATAAATCTAAAACGAAGAAAGAAACCTAAAATGACTAAATGATCAAGTAGAAATGCAAACTAAACAAAACTAAATGCATTAACTAAAAAAAATGCAAACTATCACACATCTACAACACACATATATATAACAACGAAGACATAACAACTACAACAACTCCTCGATGCTTCAACAATGTATTATCCTCAATGCAAGTATATAAAACTTATAGGACTCTAAAAGGGAGGGGGAGAGGGTGGAGAAGGAGGAGGGTGGGGTTGAGAAGTATACCAGTTTTGCCAAGTCTCTAAGCAGGCCCTAAAGTTATGGAAATATTGGTTCTGGGAGGTAATCCGATGAAGCTCATCATGGTGCTCCTGAATAAAGCCTCGGAGTGAGGCATGCTCAGTTTATACATAGGCTCGCGGAGAAGCTTGCTTCTCTTGAATGGCCCGAAGGGTAACATGCAAGTTAAGATAATCATGAGAGGAGGATGGTTGTGATGAACTAGAAGCCCTATGGTGAGTAGGTGGAGAAAGTGGAGTGGATTGTGCCAACTCTTCATCACCAGATAAAAAGCAGAGATTGGCTCGGTTTAGAAGAGAGGTACGATCAACATTTGGGAGAGGCATAAGCTAATTCCTAGGATAAATCCAACATATACGCCCACCATCAACCTTACAAAATTTCATTTGTTCAAAAGTTACCGAGTTCAACAGCTTTGAACCTACGACTCCATCATCAGGGTTTGGTTCAACATTAACTAACCTCATAAGGGGGGTAATGAGGACCCCAATGATAATCCTATCTGTAGAACTAGTGGCTGCACTATACAACTAATTGACCAAGAATGACCATGGGTTAATCCAGTCACCTTCAAGCATGCTATATAAGAAATATTATTCAGATAGGTGAGGCCTATTTAAACTATCCTCCCTGGAAAATAAGCAACAAGCTAACAAACGTTGAGCCACACAAATACAGGGGTTTTGCATAACCGTGCCTTTGGAATTACTATTGTCATATTGATAATCCTCGAAAATTTCATACCAAAAAGCATTGGGATTGAATTCCTTAGGGACAGAGTGGTATGAGAGATCCATACTTGGTGGAAAACCAAATATACTATTAAAGCCATTCAAATTAAGTTAATAGAACTCCCTATTAAGATAAAATAAAATGTAGCCCTCTTGACATCGAGGGCCACTCGTGACCTCAACATGCAATGTGCTTAAGAATTCAAGGGTGAGGTGCCGATAAGTGTGGTCCCTAGTTTCAAAAAATTAACCCATTCTACCATAAGCAATGAACCATTCAACAATCCGAAATGATTCAATACATCCTTATTATAATATCAAGTAGCTACTACTAGTTCACTACTCAAAGCATTATATCTAGCCATGTGCTCATGATTAGTTATACCAAGGGGGTGTCAAATGTTACTTTGGTTTCTCATGGTAATGGATGTTCTAGAGCTTTGGGGTGCTCTTTGTGTGGTACTTGCCTTCTTCTTTAATGTCATGTGATCTAATATGGATGGCGAAAAAATAAAAAAAATCAAACTGAAAGATAATGAGTAGAAAAATGCTAAAAGAATGAAGGATTTGAGAAAAGAGAAGGAAGTGGTGAAGAAATATAGAAGAAAAATGGAAGCTGGAATAGTAAAAAGTGAAAAATGGAGTTGTGAAGGTTGAGGGTATAGAGATGGGAAAAATGGGAGAGATAGAAGGCTTAAAATGAAAAATAAAGGGAGATTGGGGTTAAGGTTGAGAAAGTAAGTGAAAAGGGAAGAAATTTGATGGATTTTAGTAAAGAATTAAAGGTTTAAAGTGAGATGGTTATGGACATTTTAGAGAGAGAAGTGAGTGTTTAGAGAGAGAAAGTCAAGTTTTGGGTCAAAGGGCCTTGAAAACCCTTAATTTCAAACGCGAGGTTCACCACAAACGGGGTGGGGGCCATGGACTACCCCGTGGTCAGCCCTACTCCCTGGTTTTTTTTGTTTCTTTTGTCTCTTTTTTTCCCTTTTTGTAGAGCCTTCACGGATCATGGTAAGCACCACGAGGTGCCTGTGGACTTTTTTTAAACCTCTTATTATTGCTTTTTTTTTTATAGTTCTATTGATTTTCTAGTGGAGGTTCTAAATAACAAAAGTATAGAATATAATCAAAGAGCATAAAAAGGAAACAGAAAAATGAATACTTGGATTGCCTCTTAAGAAGTGCTCGTTTAAGGTTGGAAGCTTGACGTTTCTTCTGTTGTACCCCACAACATATGTTTCATTTTTATCGCGAACCACGAAATTGAAGTCGTTTAATTGAAGTTACCACCTTAGATACTCAGGTTGGAGGTTATTCTTCATCATCAAATTGTGCCAAAGCGTACCGTGCATATAAAACAAATCGATATCGGGCTCCATCAGACAAACCACTATCATTATATTCAATCCCAAGATCAAAATCCAAATCGATTCCTTCCACAGGAGGCAAAGATAGAATTAATTGAGTAAAATGGCAATAGTCACTTATAGAAGACTCATTAGAAGCATAGGTCTCAACCTTGAATATGCTAGGTGGCGTAGGAGCAGGAAATTTCACCTTAACATAAGCTTGGTTGGGATCCTCACTTGAATTCCAATCATAATTAGAAGGGTCAAGACAACCCCAATCTTCCTCCATCTCAATTTTAGGAGAAAGGGGAAGCACATTAGAAAAGAAAGAATTGGGGGAAACAATTTTCCCTTCCGTAAAACAAAAAGTAGCATAACGGTCCCTGCTTCAAATGTTATTTGTCCCCCTTTTACATTAAGAGCGCAACCTAATGCTACCAAAAAGGGTCTCCAAAGAATAATTTGGGCATCGTCAGTCTCAATTATATTAGCAACGATAAAATCTTCTAGCACCCAAAAATGTCCTATTTTTACAAGCACATGCTCCAACGTATCGGAAGGTCGTGCTTCAGAACCATCCGCTAATTGGAGTGAAAAATGCTGGTTGCAATGACCCCAAATGAAGCTTATGGAACATAGAGTAGGACATCAAAGTAACACTTGCTCTGAGGTTACATAGGGTCTTTCAATCTTCACTTTTCCTACGACATAGGGGATAGAAAAGCTATCTGGGTCAGAAAGCTTAGGGGAAAAGACTTTGGGAAACTTAAAACTATCATTTTCTCTAAAAATTATGGGCTCACTCTCATCATTTTTCTCCTACTCTCAGCCATGATCACCTCTTTACCCTCCTTAAGTGTCATGTCCTTGAAATCCTCTACCCTTTCTTTCAAGGTAACATACTTACACTGCTCACAGGGGTTAGACTCGGGTTTACTAGGTAGCCTACTTGGGGGGTGTAGATGAAGATGTAGCTTCTTCATCTATTTAAGCTTCCAACATCTTCTTATAAGTAGCAAGCACATCAACCTTAAAGATCAATTGGTTAATGTACTCATCTTACTTTGTTGTGCCAAAAGCATGTTCTCCATTATAGTCTCTAAGTTGGATTTTTGTGGTGCTTATTAAGGATATTATGGTCTTTGAAGTCTAGGGGTGGTCTAAAATTCGCTTAGGGTATGAGTGGGGCATTAGACCTATAACAGAAATTGGGGTGATTTCTCCATCCAGGATTATATGTGCTGGAGATAGGATCATTCACTGGGCTAGGGTTATGGTTGTTCATATAGTTGACCTAATCACTTACATCTTGGGCAGAAGGACTACCTAATTGACAACGCACAGTCAAACGATTAACTGAAAGATATATATCACATGATAGGGAAAGGATACTTGAACTGATAGAATTAACATTTAAGCATTCCAATTTTTGAGACATAGCACCAAATTTAGAAGAAAGTATGGAAATAACATCTAATTCAATCTTACCTCCAACCAGCTTGGGTTAGCTTCTCTCAAACGACCACTAAAAATTGTTCAGAGCCATCTATTCTATAAGATTATATGCTTCATCTTCAGTTTTGTTCATAAGAGTAGGTCCTGTTGCCATATCAATAGTAGACCTCAATGGTTGGGATGACTCCATTATAGAATGTCTGCATGATCATCCACCTTTGAAGACCATGGTGAGGGCATAATCATAAAAGTCCTTGAATTGCTCACAGGCTTCATAGAGCATTTCATCTTCCTTTTGAGAGAAAGTAGTGATCTAATTTTATAGGCTCGCCGTTATACTCGGAGGGAAGAACTTATTAGGAAAGACTTTTGTGAGCTCATCCCATGTCATGATGCATCCAGAAGGCAACGAGTGAAGCCACGCCTTCACCTTATCCCTAAGTGAAAAGGGGAACAGATGCAAGCGGATGACATCGGTAGAAACTCCGTTGAGCTTTAACATATCGTATATCTCTAAAAAGATCGAGAGGTGTAAATTTAGATCTTCTAACGTGGTGCCTCTGAACTGAAATTGCTGTACCATTGATATAAGGACTGGTTTGAGCTCGTAATTGTTTGCTTCTACGATTGGACGAGCAATGCTCGAGGAAATGCCTTGGACTCTCGGGGGAACAAAATCCTAAAATGCCCTCCTTTGGTCGCCTACCAATCCTGCCATTGACAAAGAAACTACTTGAGCCTTTAGTCCTTGTTCTTCTACCCTTAATTTCTTCCTCCTAGAGCAAAAAGGCCTTTCCATTTCTAGTTCAAATTCAAACGGGAAGAGACTTCGCATATAAAGGAGAAATCTATAAATTTAGCAACCAAACTACCAATATAAAAAAATATAAAGAAAAAGAAAGAACGACAAAAAATGCTTAGCCAATTTCTAAGGCCTAACTCAACATCCACAATTTTAATCGCGGGAAACTTGACTTATGCCCACAAGCACACGGGTATTGTAGTTTAGAAAAGATATGATTCCCACGGAGACCAATCGTAGTTAATTAAGTTTAGTTCTATAAAAGTGCTAACCATGCAAATTTCAATTGAGGGTTTGAACGACACTATAACCTATTTGGAAAATTCAATCAATTTAAAACATCTAGGGATTTGTTTCACCTTATAAAGATGTGGATCAATAGAATATATCATGCACTTGATTTATAATGGGTAAAGGGGTGCAATGGCATTTAGAATTCAATCCTTTCTTTCGAAATAAACTGAATTGCCTAAACTAACCAATTATTATTCTTTCAAATGTCCTTGTTTAGTCTGAGTTATGGACTTTTGATGGCTAAAGGTCCCCTTAATAAGTGAATATCTCTTAAGTATTGCTAAATCAAGTCTTATCGTGTCGATCAAATAACAAGTTTCACCTGTCAATCATTCACTTAACTATTTAGAATTAGCAAATGAATTTGGCCAAAATTCACCCACAATAATTTCATTCACAAGATAGAATTCAAACAATTCTAATCAAGAGTGAGCACATCTAAATAAAAATAGAGATTCAACCATCAATACTTAGCTAATAATCCCTAGATTGAGAAAACTACTCACACATACTTAAAGTAACAACAACTAAACAAAGTTTGAGAGAAGAAAACTTAACATAATTGAAGATCCTCCAAGGGTTTTCCAACTTACAAGGGCTCTAAAACCGCACGCACTTTTCTAACACTCAAAACTAACTAGAAATCTGAAACTAAACTTAGAAAAATGGAAAAGAATGGAAACACTGGAGAGTAATGATTCTCTTCTTGCTGTCTCCCCTTCAAATCTCTTGTTAAATGGCTCTATTTAACGAAGAACTTGATTAACCGCAGCCACACGGCAAAGGAAAACGAAGAGACTTGCAGTTGTGGTCTCACTGCGGACCGTTGCCTTCATTACGGACCATCTGTGGTGAGCTCTATTTCGATATTCTTCTGTTCTTTCTTCCTTCCACAGGCATAGTGACTTGGAGGTGTCCATTGGAAGTCAAGCTATGCTCATTTATTGTGAAATTTGGGGTAAAATGGTCCAAAAACCTTCAAAACACAGAAAAGAACCATATTCGATCGTAAAACAGAAAAAAAGTGCATAATATATCATAAAATAGATGATTCTCCCTAAAAATGGCACAAAATAACCTCAAAATAGAGTGCACTTTAAGAATTTATTAGTTTGCCGACACGTAGAACTTTCCCTGCCCATTATCCTGTGCTCATATTAGACCATTTTTTCCCCAAGTGGCTTATTTATTGCTAAATTAATAATTCCATGTATTTTCCTTAGAACTTTCAATGCCATATGTTTGTGAGGTTGGTTGGTGCTATATATTCTTCTTCTCCTAAGGATGTGAGTAATTGACTCTCTTTGATGTCATTGCAACTTCGAGTCTTGTTTGGAGCGTTGTTGTGTTTGATGTATATGATGCCTCTATTACTTTGTTGTGGAATTTTGAACTCCTTAGTTACTTACCCTGGTTTTGAAATAGATTGATTACTTCGTGCTTCCAAATGAATTTGACTTAGTGGACTACCTTGATATGATCTTAACTTATTCTGGTTGAGTTGTTATACATGAAAACCTTACATACTAAGTCATACCAATCCGTATACATAGAGTTATGGGTCATTATACAGGTAATGTTTAGATATAAGATTGAAAGTTTTTGTTCATTTTAAAAATTTAGTTTAATATGACTATCCACGCCAGCTAATTTGCCCCCTTTTCGATGCAATTTGCCCTTAGCACCTTAATAGACTGCGTTGACATTTGAAGAGGATTGGCAAGGAGGAGACTAGATACTATAACTTTCTTTTTCAGTTTAAAAAATGTCATTAAGTATAAAGTAAGATTTTGGATTCTATTATGAGATGTATGGTTTTGTACCATGTGCATGCCCATTTTGTGTTTCACTAAATTGGGGACTTTAGAATTTCGAGGATGAAATTCTTTTAGGCGGCCAAGAATTAATTGCCAATAATTTTAATATCTGGGTAACGACTTAAATTAGTAATTTTAGGAGTTGTGTTTCATTTGATTAGCTAAAATTATGCCAATAGTTGTATGTATGTCAAAAATGAATAATTTTATTAAACTAGGTTTCAAATTTTTGTGACTTGGAAGAGTCTATGTAAAAATAGTAAATATTCGAGTGTTAAGCCACGTGAAATTAGTAAAATTGACTAGGCTTGATTTTGGATCTAGTTAACTAGCGACCTTGGGTTAGTAGAACAAAAAAATTAAAAAAGAAAAATCCAGTAAAAAGGGGCTGCAGCCCCTTTCTGGGCACGAAAGAAACAGAGAAAAGAGGGGCTACTACCCCAGCCCCGAGACCCCGAGCCACAAAGAGAGGAGATAGAGCAGAGGAACGGCGACCAAGGGGCAACGACCCAACCACCAGTCGCGAGCGTTGAGGGTCACCAAACCCCCGACCCCAGCTAGGTCCTAGCGCAGGATGGAAGGTGAGATGAGCCAAAGCCTAACCACCTTAAACTACTAGCACCAACGTGACCTACTGCGACTTGCCACCACCACGACCGCCACCGTTGGCAGTTAGGGCTTGGTTCTGGTGATTGGGGCAAGGTTAAGAGGAGAGAAGGAGGGCAGTGGCATCAGTGGTTGAAGGAGGAGGAAGGGGCATGCAAGCAGTAGCAGCACGAGCACGAGGAGCAGGGGCCGAAACCTAGCTTCGAGTCAGCCTAATCAACCCATTAATCGAGTCCTTGAGCTTGGAGCAAGGTGGGTGTTCTCAATCCCAAAATTACTAATAATTTCTCAAATTTTTAACGCGCTGTTCTGGGATTGTTCTGATTATTATTAGTTTTTTGAAGTTAATTGATTTAGGTTGCAAGTGAATCTGAATATGTATGTAAACAGGGGCTGAAGATAGTTCATGTGATTATTTAGCATAATTTGACACTCAGATTGAATTATTTGGCTATTTGGAATGAAACGAAACCGAAATCGAGTTGGTTGCTTATTGGTAATGAATTGAATTAAAGTTGAGTTCTTGAGTATATGGAATGATTTGGGTTGAAATAATGAGTTGATTTTTTAGGATTTTGTGGAAGGTGCTGTGAGGCGGGAGCCCAAATTATCGAAAATTTGTAAGGCTGTGAAATATGCCCATATGTATTAAATTGTGCAGGTTCTGCTGAACTAATAGTAGCTTATGCTAGTTGTTGGCCATTAATCTCACTACTATGAAGATGACCGTTGCATGTGTATTCTTTGGTTTTTAAAATGAAACGAAAGGTGCTATATGCTGATTGATTATCATATAACTTGCTGTCATGATGTTTTATAGGCAAACCCCACTTGGTTATTGATTGTATTCCCTGCCTAAGTTGTTGAAATACCTTAACATGGACAGCAATTAGGTCGCTAAACACCTCAGCTAAATGGTTTAGCTAAACGGTCCAACGAGTTGAACTATTGAACTAGAAAAATTGAACTTGGCTAGGCATTACTTTAAAAATGCGAAATTGCTTTGGAGCTTTTATTTCGTACAAAGCTGAAACGAGCTTGGGAACGGAAGTAAATGACTAGTTAACTGAACCAAACTATAGAATGCTTTTTAGCGAAGTTGATTATGGGTAAGTTGTAGGCTTGTAAGCTTTGAAGACGAGTTTTTAATATCATTTTTTTTGAAAAGCAAATGCGTACTTGGTCATTAATTAGTTTATAAGCATGTTTTGTCGAAATGAATGGTTTTATGCTTTTTGAAAGACAAATGAGCTTGTTCAGGCATTTTAGCCTTCTTGAAAATGGAAATGCCATTATTATAATACAATGAAAATTTTGATGCAAAATGTATTCGAAGTGAGATGCATCTGAAATGTTTTGGGCTAGAAAAGTAGTGCTAATGGTTTAGACGCAAGTTTAGGGATGGACTCATGGTATGGGAACCCTAATTCCTACCGAGTAGGTCTAGAAGTGGGAGCCCTAGAAGACCCTGACGAGGGTAAATGTCCATTGAATATGAAAGACCCCAGGCATTACTATTCTTACCTTGATTTAAGTGATGGTCCTTGCCTTTGATATGTTAATCCCTTTTTCTTTCTAAAAGAAGCCCAGTGCGTAGCTTTAACTGAACTCCTCGATGTTAAGTGTTTATGTTTGAACGAAAGGCTATATTCTTCTCAATGCCTGAATTATAGCTTGAGGCAACTTGCTATTAAGTCATTTCTGCCTGTTGTGTGATGTAAAACAAGTGTAATATATGTGATTAGTTGTAAGCGTCATAGGTTATGCAACTTGAGAGTTCGTATGTGTGTGGAATGGAAGAATGAAGGAGATACTATTTGAATAATGGGATTATAAAACTATTGATGGATGTGGGATACTTTGTATGCTTATTAGGTGATATTAAATATCACTCGTGTGTGATTGCTACTTAAAATTATTATATGCGGCTATTTTGTTTTCTTGGGGTTGAGAATCACTCATTGAGCATGTGATAGCTCATCACCTTTGTATTTGCCCCTTTCCTAAGTTTTTGATGCGATAGGTAGAAGTCGGTTCATGTAGGCCCAGCCAAAATCACTCTCTTGCTTTGGATAAGGAGTTATATATGTAGATCATGAGTTGAATGTTGTAATGTAATGTAATCATAAGTTCTTGGATATGTGTAGTTGGTTACAGTAGTTTATGTAATACACATTGACTAGTTGTCGCTCTATTAAGCCAACCATCTGAATAGTCGTTGTTTGGTTTAGTTGTTCTCAATTATTTTGGGATGTAAACTCCAGTGCTCCGGTTGTGTTATCGGTTGACCTGCTCCTTTTGTTTCTTTCTTTTCTTGAAATTTATACTTGGTATGTTCTGCACGTGTGGCTCGTAGAGTTCTGGTCTCTGTCGTGTAGCTGTTGAGCTGGTTGAATATGTCTTTTATGTAGTATTGATTGCAAGGACCTAATGTAAGGCTTTCAACCTAGGTTTTGCTCAACTTTTAGATAGAACTCTTTCCGTTTCATTCCAAAATTTTAGAAATCATTAACGTCCATAACACTAGGGGATATGGGTGTCTTTTTTTAGACCTCTAAAAACTTCCCAAACTTCAAATCAAGCATAGCATTAATGATTCTTTAAGGAAGGGAAAGGCAATGTGAAAGGTCTTAGAAGGATTGTCTAAGGTTCTTAGGAATCTCTTTAGCATCATGCAAAACACTATCATTAATTACATCATTAAAGGGTCTA
>NCQV01059618.1:48747-62976 GCA_002740545.1 Lophocereus schottii
TGTCATAATAATATCATCCCTCTACTTGTTCACACCCATGTGGTTACGCACCCTTCGGATCGTCAAGTTGTTTGACACTTCTCAAAATCATGGCATTACATTGCTCTCTAGGATTAATCTTAGGTTTTTTTAGGATTGAAGGTGCATGAGAGGAACTCACATGGCTAGCAATTTGAGATTTAAGCTTTTTATTATGGGTAGTGAACAGGACGACCTTAAAAGGTAACTAGTTTCATATACTCATCCTACTTTTACGTGGCTGGAAGCATGCCTTCTGTCATGACCTCCAAGTCAGACTTTTGTACTATTTAAATAGGGGGTCCTTGAAAATGAATAGGTGATCATCTACTATTTATTTGGGGCATGGCAGGATGATTATTTCTATATGAGAGATTCGGAGAATTCCTCCAATATGAATTACAAGTATGAGTGAAAGGTTATTGGTTAATTGCTGGTTGAAGTTGTTGATATAATTGATTTGGTCACTAGAGTTCTAGAAAGACAGGTTCCTAACTTGGCAATTCACAGTGTGTAATGGCCCACGTTGAGAAGACAACTGCGTCACTACCATGGACCTCTGGTTTGGAAATCCGCAAGGTCGTCTAAACACTTAATTATCCTTTTTATGGAGTATTGCAGTGGAAGCTCTTAAGAAAACAACGGACTAAAGTTGGATGGGGTATTTCTAAAACATGTATGTGTATCATATTAAATGAGAGTTGCATGTATCCCAACAACATACAATGGTTTCAGATCTCAAAAACCACAAAGGCAACTAACAAAGACGTAACACACCTAAAGCGTGCATTATAAACTAGCTTCAAAAAGGTCTTTGATACATATTCTCCTTGATTGCTTTTTAACTAATTTTTTAATACCTGCAAAATATTAAGGTCGAGCTCCTCGAGTTCAGTAATGACTTTGAATATCTCCCCCTTTTATCTTTCACTTTGGACGTCAATATATTGGCACCGAAAATAACTTACGGATAACAGTTACAAAGGTTCATACAAATATGTCTCTAATAATCTCATGAGTGCATATTCTTACCAGGGCATTATTTTCTTAATACAAAAGAAAAATTTGGTGACTCTTTCTTTGTCAACTATACCCATCCCATACCAGATATGCCCCTTGGACTAAGGCTTCAGTAAGCTTTATTGTTGATTTATTACTAAATCAATCATGGCTGTGCTACCCCAGCCATGTCTGATAGGATTTTCTCTTTGACACGAGTATGAGGGAAAGCAAAACCAGTTAACTCATGAAAGTCGTTCACTTGTCTGTAAATCACATGTATCCTTAACAGATTAATTAGCATGCTGACATTTACCTGCTTATTCTTTCATACGAAGAAATCTTATTGCAGTTATTTCAAATTCGGAAATGATAACTTACTTACAGATCAAATTTCATAATCCAGGAACAGAAATAGAGCTCATTTTAGAGGAAGATTGAGCTTAGGAATTGGCACATCAGACTACTAATATGCTAGCAAGCATGAAACTGTACTCAGTCTTTCAAAAATCATAAGAGGATGTGACTACCCATAAATAGAAATAAGTAGCAAGCTCAAGGCTCCACCATTCCTATAAATGTCAGCAAGCTTGGGATCGACAAACTAAACAGAATACCTAGCAAGCGCGGAGCTCCGTACTTTTGCGAACTTTTGGAAGCGTGAAGCTCTGCGAATCCTACCAATATAAGTAACGCTTCTGCGGCCATAGTCTCCGGATTACATATGAACTGAAGCAACCTGAATGCAAATCTAGTACTTAGTCCAATAACATGATTTCCTTTTATAAGATTATTGTAAAACATATATTCAAAACTTAATTTCCAAAAGCTTTAGTTTTAAAGATTGAAAGCTACTACTTGAACATGAGCATACACATATATCGTATGAGATCATCTTAGGCTCCTAAAATAACTCCTAACTCAACAAATTCAACTTGTAAACACAATCAACCCATACATATTTGACACATGATAGAGTATTCAAAAATTCATAATTCAAAATATACATGCCCTAAATTCATGACCAGTGACAAAAAATTATCAAATATTATAAGGAATCTACAGGGAAAAATTCAGAATTATTCATCACGTTAATAACTCATGAAAAATCAGATAGTTGAGTAGGCATTCTAAAATGCAAATTTCATTTTCAAGTTTCAGCACACTTGTTGTTGCAATCATTCAACCAAATTTTCATCACCTTAATCATGAAGTTTGATAATATACTCAACGCCATTAATCTTATACAAAGTCTGATTCCTTCAAATAATCTGAATAATCAAATACACGTAAACATGCAACCTTCAATGTGGGTTTCTAAATAGTGAATTAGGTTATTATTTGTTTCAATTGAAGCTTAATGTGCCAAATTCATAAGTCAATTTTATTTAATAAAACCTAATCAACTTTTAGAGAAAGCAAAGTGGAAGACTATACTAACATTAGAGATGAAAACTTCTTTCTCAGCTTGTATGTTTTGCTTTCTTTCAACCAAGAATGCAATTTAAGAGAAATATTTTATTTTTGATGAAGACCAATTCTATTGTTATGTATTTATAGAGTTCTTAGGCCAGTGAAAAATCGATATATATCAAATTTACTTGGATAATTTGGAAGACATGCATGCTTCGAACTTAATCAATATATGGCCCCTCTTAATATTGTTTTCAACGAGCTTGGAACCCTACCTTATGTGTCATTTAGTTATATCATTTGATCTCTTTTAATTGACCTTAGACATTTATTTGACTTAATAAGGTCATAACACATCATAATTTGACTTTCATCCTTTATTGCCATATAATTACCGAGGTGTTCACCAGTAAACATGAGTTGACAAGTATACTTACCTACTAAGAAATTTAGTTGACTTAGCTTAATATATTATAAGTAATTTCATGGTGTTAATCTAGTAAGTCAATCACATGTTAAACTTTCATATTTGAAGCTTAAGTGTTCAATACTTCCCACATTAATTAAGCTTCACTTTTTTTTTCTTCTAGATTACTAATATTTGAATGCATTCAAAAGATCAAATTCTTACTAGTAAGACTTAAACATAAATAGCACAAAGAGCACCCAAATAAGATAATTACACACAACAACAAAAAATAGTTGCTATTTTTTTTTGTTTTTGAGATGTTACTTTCTTCCCTTAACAATAAGTTTTGTCCTCTAAACTTGACATACCTGAGTTTTTTTTTTTTTAGTTGATGTTTCAACTCTTAATTCTTTTCTATTACTCGTATGACATATGCCCTTCCTACAGTGGGATTATGAGCCTTTTCTTCTGTTGCGTACTTCCCATAATCTTTAACCACTATTTTTTATTGGTCTTTCATTTTGGGTATTTGTTATATTTTTTTTTAGAAATCTGAATGTTCATAGATCAATGCAAATCGTACTAGGAACTAGAACATGATTCTTATCCAGGAACTCGAATAGGTTCTTTTGCCAAACATAGGCCTAGTTCCCTAGTCTAATTCCTAGTAGTAGCTACTGCCTGATCAAGGAGCAAGGCAGCCCGCCTGATCGAAGAACCTGGCCAGGTTCCTGGTCTGGGCAGGCCCCAAATCCTACTTCAAGCAGTTACACTATCTCGGATCAGAACCCTTCCATCTAAAAGTAAAATAAAAAAAAATAAACATGAAAAGATGAAAGCAATGAAAGTAGGATTACTTTCTAAATCGAACTAGAAATTGATAGGCACAGCCGAATGGACAGCAAAAGGGACAATTGATTTGCTTTTTCAAAAAGGTTCAAAAAGGCCTCCGAGTGGTATCTAATGAGGGGACCATCTTGACTCCATATCCTTGAACCAAGGATCTGGATTCGAGGGTGATTGTATGATGATATGATGGAGTGCATCACATCACCACCCGTTATCACTGACAGCCTCTACTATTCAACATTTGAAATCAAATCTGGTTACCCTATCTCATGGTCTTGAAGTAGATTAGCATGAATCACACTAAATAATGCAAAGGAATACAAATTTCAGCCTAAAATAAGGTAAATGATTACAGTAGGTGGGAAACTACCTAAAGATTACATCTTTGGCAATTTGAGATGAAAATCATAAAAGAAATAAGGTGAAAGGATAGAGGGTGGATTGAAATTATGCCCTTGGGATAACCTACTTAATTTACTTAGAAAGCCAGCACTATGATGTCTTCTTAATGATCAAATCAATGTCTCCTTGACAATGCTGTTAATGTATGAAGTATGTCATTTGTCATTTTATCTCTCTAATCTTTTGAGCTATTATACTAGAAATCTCTCATTATTTTTCAATTCTCCCAAAACGATGATTTCTAGTGTCTAGCTAATGTTAAACTGATACCTAACTGATGTCAATTTTCTGATGCCTCTAGCACTGGGGAATAGCTCCTTTTTGTAGTGGTTGAGGGATGGTCTAAATGAGTTTAGAGAAAGAAGGCCTAATCCTAGTCCCATTGAGGTTAATATAAAGAAGGGAATTAATCCGAGTAGGATTCTAATTAATTAAACACACTTTACATAGAAAAGGACTTGGGGAAGGAGAAAATTAATGAGATTGGATGGTTCCCTATTAAGTAACCTAGCCCAGTTCCTGACCGGTTTAGGCATGAAGCCGACTCAGTTTTCTAGGTCAGCTGGACTGTAATTTATTTTGGCCATAACTTTCCCTTTTTGGTGATTCTTTTTTCATGAAAGCTTATTGAGTCTATTTTCCTAACGATGTTAATTTGGTAATTTGTGGTTAAGTGTCGAAAAAAATATAAGCAAAATACTAAATAGGTGTCATTTTTAGCACAAACCCTAATATTCAATTTATATCTTTTCCATTGCTAATCGGACCTCAGTGCATAGTATGTCATTAGGAAACTTATTCTATGGAGATTTTCGACGTCCAAACTCAATAATTTTTTGCTCCCTAGAATAGATCTCAACTGGATGCCGAACATTGTTAATTTGAGCCTATTTAAGCTTTTTGGGCTCTCTTTTTTTTTTCCTAGAATTGAATTTAAGGATTACTTCACTGGGCCGCAAACACAGGTTGGGGTATAATTTCCCTCATTGGGCATTATGCAAAATTTGAGATGCCATTTTTAGGCATCTACAATTAGCCCCACCATGATCGAGCCTGAGTAAGGCGAACGTCAAAGTAATGTTCTTTAATTATAGTTGCCTATTTGGCAGTCATGACGTGTTACTTGAACCTAGCCACTTAGGGTCCTCAGAATTAACACTCATCAACTTTTGTCATGATGGTGGCCTGATGATGTGAAATCCAAACCTTGCCGCTGAGGGTCCTTAGATTTGGCATCCTCCGACTTTTGCCGTAACAATGGCTGATGATGTGAAATGCAAACTTGGTCGCTGAGCCTCCTGAGATTCGGCTTCTGCCGACCTTACCCTTGATGGTGGCCAATGATGTAAAATCTAGACCGCTAAGGGTCTTGAGATTTACATTTCATTAACTTGCACAATAACAGTGCCTGATAATGTGAAATCCAAACCTGGCTACTAAAGGTCATAAAATTTAGCATCTGCCAGCTTTCATCGTGACGATGGTCGATGATGTGAAATCTAACCCTAGCTGCTAAGGGTTTTGAGATTTTGCACCTAGCAACTTTTACTGCGACAGTGGGTGGTGATGTGAAATCAAAACCTGGCCATTGAGGGTCCTAAGATTTTGCTTTTGCTAACGTTTGTCATAACGGTGGCTAATGATGTCCTATTATGTTAGTAGACAAGGATGTTGTTGAAATGTTCCCATTAGGTCGGGAGCCAATGACTGTCCTATTGTATTAGGAGGCAGCGATGTTATTGAAATGTCCCGTAGTGGCGTCCCATTGTACCGAGAGTCAGTGATTGTCCCATTGTGTCGGAAGCCAGCGATGTCAAAATATCCCATTATGCAAGGAGCTGGTGATGTTAGAATATCCTGTTGTACTGAGATCCAACAATTATCCCATTATATTGGGAGCTAGCAATGTTGAAATGTCCTCTTGTGCTGGGAGCCAATGATGAGGCTTATCGGTGTAGATGCTTGAAGATCTGTGGCTAAATACTTGTGAATTTGATGGCATATAGGCTTAAAGTTGGGTTGATGTCTTGGGCAATGATGATTGTGCAAAGCCCGTACTGTGGATAGAGCCCCCCACATTTTTACAGAGCCTAATTAAGGTGAGAGACAAAGTATAGATGTCTTACAGCAGCTGTTCATGCAACCTTAAGAACCTTTAACGTAGATTCCTAGCTAACTAGGGTTGTATCATTTTTATATAGGATTGCTGCCAGGTCCAAATGCACATCTCTTCGATCCAAGGATTCCAAAACATCAAGGTGGAGGTTCGCCTAATAGATAGGCTAAGACCGATGCCTGAATGTAGGTGTAATTGCTAGCCTAAGTGAGACTATGCATGTATGTTGACTGTACAAACCTACCGGTGTGGCTATGGAGACTTGGTATGACCTAACGTCATCTACAAGTAGGAGAAGGTCTAATACTAAGTTTGGGTTGATTAGATAAAGCCCAAGTAAGGTGCAAGATACCGATGGGTTTAGCATAGTGATGTTAGGCTGTAAAATATCATAGGATAAGGAATAAATAGTTGAGTGATTATAGGGTGCCAGCTTATGAGCTGTAAGTTATTGAGGATATGGAATCTTTCTTTTGATGGACCTCAAGGAGTAACATTTAAATTTTGCATTGAAGTGCTCTTGTTCTAAAAAAGCCCCTAATTTCTATTTATTACAGCAGAAGCCCTAGCTATGTAAGGATAATGATAGTCGAAGATGCTTTCACTAGTTTTAATCGGAGCAACCCCCAATCCTATGGAATAGATACGATCCTTCCCATGTTGGTAAAACCCTAGTTGTGTAGGGATGTGGCAGAACAACAATGTCTTTGTTTGTCCTGGCCATAGTTACCTCTAGTCTAGTATGAAGAATATGCCTATCTCCTTATCGGGAAATGTTTATCATGATAGAAGTCCTAATTGTCTAAGAAAATGTAGGGGAGACCCCTATCTTATATAATAGGTGAGTGCCCACTTAAAATGGCTGAGAATACTGAATGAATATCCACTTTTAAATTTGTAGTCGAGGTTCAGATCAAGAGTCTTGAATTATAAATAGAGGTGAGATTAGAGGCCATGATGATTAAGAAGAAGCGCTCAAGTGGGTGAATGGTTTGTCCATGTATAATTTAACGAGTGTGCGCAATGGAATGCTTCTTTGTCCTCAAAAAAGGATTTTATTTTCACTCTCTTTTTGCTTGGCCTGCCTATTGGGATTTTTAGATCAGCCACTCTTCTCTCTTTCTTTCTCTCTCTTTCTCTCTCTTTACTTTCTTGACTAAAGGACCCAATAGAAAAGAATCTTTGTGGCTAACCTCTTTTAAGGTTGCCTATGTATCTAATGTCAACCAGGTCAATCGCAGTTCCAAAGTAAGAAGATGTGGTCTAAAAGAAGGATGCATGTAGGAGGATGTTTCAATGTAGACTCCTAGGTCAGTGATAAGTGCCTATAGACCATATCATTTTAGGGTCATTTTGATGCATTTTCAATGGATTCATTAATTTTATGCTTAGTTTATACCCCAAGATTTTATTTTATGCTTAAATATAGTTCTTTGATGATTTTTGCAGGTTTTGAGACCTTTTTAATCAAGCATTGACCCTTAAAAGTCAAATATATGATTCATCATGGATGCCCACAGTCACCACACCCGTGTAGGAAAAACAAGAACAAGAAAACACTGAGACTATCCAATCCTTTCTTTCAAAAAGATTTGAACTATTTAAACTAAACATACTACCATTCTTTCAAAGGGGTTCTCGATTTAGTATAAAATTAAGAGTCTAAGTTATCAAATTTCCTCTTAACATGCAACTTTCACTCCAAAGTAACTATGTTAAGTCTATACTTACCAATCTAATAGTGGATTTCTCCTTGTAGTATTTCATGTAACTATTTCTCCTTATAAGATAGATTGAAACATTCCAAATAGAATAAGTATATTATTGGTAAAAATTAAGGATCCAAGTTCATAATTTGGCTATCAAATCCCAAGGCTAAAGAAACTACGCACTCATGATCATTAAAACAAAAAACGGAGTTCAATTAAGTAAAGCAACCAAACAAAACTAATCTAATGAGTTTAAAGAACAAGTGAAGAGAATATCTTAGCAACAATAGAGTTTCTTGGCAACTTCTTAATCTTCCAGACTCCAAGTGCATGCAATCGTCCTTCTAATCTTCTCTTTGCTCTTGAAAGTGATGAAAATTACAAAATTTTAAGAGATTTCTAACGTAGATAGGTTAGGGTTTTTTTTTTTTTTAATCTGTGCATGTCTTCATATAGCAACCACCGTCAATTCTCACGCACATAAGCCGATGAAAATGAAGAGGTAATTGTAGTTTTAAGCCTGCCACGGACTGTCCATGGATGGTCCATGGGGGCCTTTGTCTCAATGTGTTCTTATTTCTTCTTTGTCTTCAACGGGTATGGTTACTGGAAGCATTTGTGGTGATTCATTTATTTGACTTTTGAGGGTCAATGCTTGATCAAAAAGGTCTCAAAACTTACAAAAGTCATCAAAAAACTATACCTAAGTGTAAAATGAGATTTGGGGTATAAACTGACCATCAAACTCATGAATCCCCTAAAAATGCATCAAAATGACCATAAAGTGATATGGTCTATAGGCACTTACCAAACTCCCCCTGCTTGGGCTATTTCTTATCCCTACGCAACTAATGAAACTAAAACTATGGTGAAGAACCTCCTCAAGTAAACATTAGTAGCATCATCATTAGCTAAACCAACCCAATAAATTTGCCCAACAGTGATTGAAAACATTGTAAAACAGATAAGAGAACGAAGCTTTCGAACATACAATTAAAGACTATATCATCAGACATTAAATCAATTACTATATTCAACTTCACACTTACATTGACGCATGGAATGGTTTGAGCAAAAGAATTGGCAGAACCTCACTCTATTAACAAAGCACTCAACACTCATGTGTTTTAAAATATGATGCGGTTCTCTCAAATCTGACTATGAGAATCAAATATACCATAAGCTTGACAAGACTCTCAAATTTGCTATCACTAGAGCGTAAAACCTATGAGATAATCATGAGGACTTCAACAGGGTTGTAACGGGGCTATTAGGTAAAGGTGTAGAAGGGAACAACTGTTTTGGGATTTGTGTAGCTAAAAGCCTAAGACTTAAAGCAAAGATTATCACCTCCCACATACACAAATCGAACTATTCAAACTAATACATATTGAAGATACAAACAATCCCCTTTAGCTAATTCTAAATGAGAGAAAGCGTTGAGTCATTCCAAACAACATCTATACCGAATACGTTTTGTTTCACATTTTTAATTTTTTTCCCAATCTGGAGTTTTTTCGTGGACGCCATTAGACACATCGACTAGTAAACATCTATTCTGTGGTGGGTCTGTTTCTCCATGGTTAGGGGTTTTTCATGCTTTTTGAGCTGAAATTTTCACCCATTCTTCTTAGACCACATTTCTTTCTCTCTCTAAACTCTCTCCTTCTCTCTCTACAACCTCCATTAACACGCCCTTCCGACCTTCAATTTTTCACCATTTTCACTCAAATTTCCTCCATGTCTTCTTATTTTTTTCATGTTACCCCCAATTTTCCTTAAATTTTCATTTTTTAATGTTCTTTCTGTCACATTTTCCCCATCTTCATACGCAAATCTACAAACCTCAACTAAGCGTTCTAATCTTCTAAATTTTTATCTTTTCTTGCATAATTTTTCCCTATTACCTGTTAGTTGCATAAATTTTTTATTTTCCACCCTTTTCATCCACTTTTGTTCATAGTTAGGATTTCAAGCATCCATACCCATCCACATTCCATATCCATGGCATCCGAGAAGAGAACAAGGACTACTCCAGGAGCAAGAACATCGAGTTGAGCTCCCCAATGAGCTTCCCAAACGTCAACTAATGCATAAAATCGAGGCAATATTCCTAACCCTCTTGGTTTTATCAATCCTAAGTATGTTGCTAGATATAATGCTTTGAGTAGTGAACTTGTTGTAGCTACTCAATACTTTGATGAGGATTTGTTAAGCAGATTGGGATTAGTAGATGATATTCATTGGTTGTTTGCTCATGGGGGTATGGGTGAATTTATTGAGACTCGGAACCGTACATATCATGAACTTACTTTGGAACTTTTAAGTACTTTGCATGTTGAAGTCACAAGCGGTCCTAGATATCAAGAGGTTTACATATCATTTTACTTGAACGGGGAGTTTCATGAGTTGAATTTGAGTGCTTTTAATATCATATTTGGTTTCCCACCTAGTTTGGAATTAGACCGTCGTCATGTGCTTAGGTAGTTTAACCCTAATACTTTTTGGTACACCTTAACTGGTAATTACCAATATAATGCTAGTCACTCCAAGGGCACCATTATCTGTAACCCCTATCTTAGAGTAGCTTAACATGTCCTTGCATGTGGTTTGTTTGCTTGAAAAGACAATTTTAATGTCCCTCGTCTGTTCAAGCTATATTTTTTGTATAAGTTTACTTAAAGGGGCATGAATTGACCCTGGTTCATTTTTTTCCAATCAACTATTGAGTGCAGCTACTAGTTTTGTCAAAAAGATAGTAATTGGAGACCTCATCACCTCTATAGCTAGTTTGGTTGGTATTGAGCCTATCCTTGATGATCAAGTGTCAGGTTCTAAGAGATTAGCCTTAGTTGCCTTTAAACAAATGAAATTATGTACGATGAAGAGAGGTAGGATTTGTTGGATTTACCCTGAAAATAGACTTATACCTCTTCTAAATATTGACTGTACTACACCTTTGAACCCAGACAATCTTTCATTTATACCAGGTGATGAGGAGTTAGTTCATCCTGTTCGTCCACTACCTCATCCTCCACAACCGTAGTTGGGCACTTGTAATTCATCTCAGCCTTCCTCTCCGTGAGACTACATTGATGTCCAACCACCGTTCGATCTATCCAGGATGAACTAGTCTCCTTACGAGCTTATGTCCAATCTAAGCATGCTGCCCTCTATGACTTTGTTTAAGAACAGCATGATGAGCTTTGCAGGATGATTGATTCCCAAAACCAATATTTCTAAGACTTTAGGGCTTGTTTAGAAACTTGGTGTGATTGGAACATCGCTGATGCCCACCCTCCTTCTTCTCCCTCTCCTTGTCCTTTCTCGTTTTTCTTCCCCCTTCGCAACGATTATCATGTGTTTGCAATGAGGGGAATGCTTTGTCCAAGCATGGGAGAGTTATGTGTTTCTTTTGTGAATATGTGTGATGTGGATGCGTGTATACTTTTTGTAATTTAGATCATGCATTTAGGGATTAATGGACCATTCTTAGTTGAGCATTAATTCTTTTTAGATTTCTTTGCTTAATTTAGTTTTATATTGGCATTTTCAATTTGAGGTGCATTTCAGGTTTGGCATGCATAAAACAACAAAAAAGAAAGAAAAGAAAAAAATTTTAAAAAACCTAAATGAAAAGTCAAAATCCCTTGATGATGAGTCTTTAAACTAAGTAGCTTTCTTTAGTTTAATTTGACGTTTTAGTTATGCCCATTTTGGAATAAAATGTTTGATAATGAGTTGAATGTGAATTGATTGCTTAAATGACACTTTGCATGAATATTTGGCATGTGAGATTCAATGAGCTAGTTGAACTTTGGCAGTTGTCCCGTGAGACTTTGAGCTTGATTAAACTAATTTATTAATTTTAGTCTTATATTCCTTTACACCTGTGAGTCTTCCTAGATTTTAAATTATAGAACTTGCTGCAACTCTTGTTCAAGATCACATTTAGCATGTGCATTTAGGCAACATAATTGATGCATTCTTTGAATTTATGAGCTACACTGACCAAATAGCCACCGCTGTTATGTATTATGTACTCCTTGCTATCATTTTGAGCCTTGGCAATGTTTATTGATGCGAACGTTTAATCTAGCCCTTGGCCAAATACATGTCTACTTTCTTTAGCCAAGACTAATGAGTTTCATTTCCTAATTTGGGGTGGTTTGAGGATGATGATATGAAATGTGGTTTGTTTCGATCAATTTGGGTTGGTTATTGTGATTTAGATTGAGAAGTGTTAAAAGGTACATAAAGTTCTATGTCATTCTCTTAAATATGTAAAGATAATAAAAAAAAAAGATTAAAAAAATAAAAAAATAGAAAATGTGAAATAAAAAGGATTCAACATAGATGTTGTTTGGATGGACTCAACACTTGTTCAATTTGTGTCTTTGGCAGGTGATGATATTTGCTTTTAGTCTTTGGGTTTTAGCTCCACAAATCCCAAAACATTTGTTCCCTTCTAAATCTTTACCTAATAGCCCCGTTACAACCCTATTGAAGTCCACATGATTGCCTTCTGTGTTTGGCGTTCTATTAATGGCAAATTTGAGAGTCTTGTCAGGCTTATGCTAGGTTTGATTCTTTAGAGTGACATTTGAGAGAACTGCATTATTTTTTGAGAAATGTAAGTGTTGAGTGCTAATAAGTGCTCAATGTGTACATAATTTTTAAGGCTATTTTCTATAAATTTTTAGGAGAATTATGTGCTTTATGTTAATATTTACACTCATATTCTGGATTTATACTTGGGTATAGTTATTTGATGTGTTTTGCAGGATTTTAAGCCTTTTTACCTAGTATTTGACCATAAATAGATGTATTTTGACCTCCCCCACAGGCAACCATGAGTTACTATGCCCGTCGAGTAAGAAAAGAGCAGAAATCCTACTCCAGCCCCGACTATGGTCAGACCGTGGTACCTGCCATGGACCGTGGTGAGCCTGTAACTGGTGGCACTTCGTCTTCCTTCGGCTGTGTGGCTGAGATCAAGCGAGATCCTCTCTAAACATCTTTGTCCTGCAGCAATCAAAAGTAATCCCACAGGAACACAAAAGCATTAGATTAAAGTTTTAGCCTAGTTTTTTTCTTTCCCAAATTTTGTTTTCTAGTTTGACTTTTAGTTTTGGCGAGAAATCTTGAGTGCATGTGTTTGGTTTTTTTGAGGCGGTTTGCAGCTCTTGGTTGAAGGTAATCTCAGTCAAGCGTTTCTCTTAGATTTCACCGGATTGTTGGTTAGTTCTTATTTATTTCTTAATCAGGTATGAGTAGTTTTCTTTTATCTAGGGATTTAGTAGTTTATGTAAGTGTTGTTAGATTATGTTCTAATTTAAAGAATTGTGCTTATTTTCATAATTGGTTTGATTTCGTTTTGTCAACTATTTAATATGTTGTGATTAGATTTTTTGGCTAAAATTTGCTTGCTTACTTGAAACAAACGAACGAAAAACTGAAAGGTGACATTTGGTTGTTGGACTACTTGATTAAACCTAGAGTTGAGTCATATCGAAAGAGAGATTTGCATGTTAGGAGGACTAGCTAGTAACCAAAAATATTAAACTTGGATTAAGATAAATTAGTTGAAAAGAACGATTTTTGCTTAGCTTAGGCAAATTTGATTGGTTTGAAAGAATAGATCAAATTTTTGGATAGGTTGTAATTCCTTGCGATTAACTTATTAGAGAAAAGCACAAGTTATTCGTTTTGATCCAATACTCTTTTAAAACTATGAATTCCTAAACATATTTTCTCTTTGATTGATTCAGAATAGTGAATTAAATGGTGTCAAATCGAGCCCTTTGAAATAGAATTTTACCTAACACATTCTGACAAACAAGACTCAGTAAGTTACATTAGTCCATGAGGAATGATATCTTTATCTATACCACGGCTACTTGTTAGCTTGTGGTGTTGGTTGATTAAGTCTTTTGTGCCATTGCTGGGGACTAAATTTTTAACTATTGAGATAGTCTTGCGAAAGTGGCTAAGTATTTTATTGTCTTTTATTGTTATTTTCTTTTTTTGTTTAATTACACTGGTAGTGTTGGTGGCAGTGCTTGCAGGAATTTTTCACGTTTATATGAAGTCGGATCTTGCACGAACCCGATCCTGAGATTGAGAGGACTTTCCGATTAAGGAGGAAAAAGCAAAGGATTGAAGAACAAAGGCACGGGGTAAGAAGGAACCCAAACATGGCAGGAGGAGGAGGTGATCAAAGAAGGACTCTTCGAGATTTCGTTACCCCTAGAGTCCAAGGGATCACCTCAAGCATCGCTCGCCCTGCTATAGATGCCAATAATTTTGAGCTT
>NCQV01059630.1:0-14468 GCA_002740545.1 Lophocereus schottii
GAATCCAATATTACAATCTTCAATCCTAAACTAATCTCCTTTATTAACTAAAATTTAATCTAAACTAACCTACCAAATCGCCAGAGAGATGCCCTGAGCGAAGAACGAACTAACCTTCCCAAAAACAGATGCCCGAAATCGGGCTTAAATTGCGAAACCAGGCCCGACACACGGCCGTGCATCGACGCACGGCCAGCCGTGCACCACGCACGGCCGTGCCATGGCGCATGGTCACCATACACGGCCGTGCGTCTGGTCGTGCGTGGCTTCGGCCACCGGTGCACGGTCGTGCCGACCTGCAGGTCGGTCGTGCACCGTCCTTCGCTGCTGCTTTCGCCTGTTTTCGCTGATTTTCATCATTTTGTCCCATCTTCGTCCCTTTCTGCAGCGTTTGTTTGATTTGGAGTTATTTCCTACAAAACACAAATAAAACAAGGTAAAATCCTAAAGAATTAAGTTATTATACAAACAAAAAGTGGGTGAAAGAGGCACCTAAAATGGGTAAATTTACCGTTTAACAAATTACACATTTTTTTGCCTTATAGTCAATGGTCAATGTTTGAAATTCCAAATATGTGATGGTTTACATTTGAAAATTTCAGAATTCTTATTTTTCATTTGGAATTATTATAAATGACGATTCTACCATAAGTATGTAATATATGAATACTCTCTTGTTTTTTTAGAATAATGTCATTTCTAGTTTCTATTAGTAATCCTTCTATGATTAATTGCCTACAGAAAGCTAATTGACTATTGCCCTAATCCTCATAAATAAAATAATATGAGCCTAACATTTAATGGGGAGTGACTATATGAGATTTGCATACAACTACAGATGCCAAACGCATTAAAAGATTGTGGGCTTTAAACTTGTATTATATTTAGTAATTTTTTTTCACGATTTTTTTTTCCAACTTAATTAAACATGAATATCCATTCAAGGCCATTAATTCATTTCATAAAGACACATACACGGTTAAGAATAAGACTATACCTCAAGTAACATTTATATTGTTAAAGCACTCCCACCCACTGGTACGTGTTTCAGTGGGTGGTGTCCAAATTCCACTTCAAGTGGAACTTCAAAGCTCCATCCATGTGACACCTGGAGGGGAGACACGCGGGGCAACAAGCCCAGATGTTCTCCTCATTTCCTCTTTTTTGTCCTTCTTTGATTATTTATTTATTTTTCTTTTTTTTCTAATAAAAATATTATTTAGAAAGTTGGAAAAAAAATTATGTTATCAAGTGGGTCCATATAAAATATTTTATTATATAATTTAAGTTAGAATTTCATTGGTTGAAAAGTAATGGAATACAAGTTTCAAAAATATGAAACTTTTGATGATGTGATAGATTTGACTTTTAAAAATTAAAACTTAGGTTGAGAATGCTCTCAGAAGACTATGACTCCTAATCATACACCTAAGAATGCACGTATGGCTATGGCATATTTATATTTGTGTCCAATTTTACCCACGCGGATGATGGAGCATGCTAGAGCAAAGACGCGGTTGTAAAGTTACAGAAAGTGCACCAGTTAAAGAAGACACAGCAATGATCATCAGAAACACTAATAAAAAGACATTCATGGCCCACATGTACAGAGTGGACCACGATGGGCCCCCTTTCTTTTTTGCTTGTATTCTATGCAAAGCATTTCTTCTTTCAATGGCAACCTTGTCAAGCCCGCACGAACAGAAACCAAATTATTGGTTTCTCTTAGCGCCAAATTTACTCAAAATCAAATATCTAATGCATGCTTACAATGAGCGGCGAATAGCAGTGCTTGTGGAGTACTATGTCCTGCTAATTATAACATCTAAGTTTAAATCTTGGAGTAGATAATTCACCTCATATAAGAATTATTCTTCCATTTCGATGTGGATTTAGATAGGTGAAACAAGTTGAATCCACCTTATTTGGTATTGGTTTAATTTATTTGCTAAATGATGTGCTTGGGGCGGGAGGCCATTGTTTGTAAACTATGACTTGGGACTTTTTTTTTAAAGAAATATTGGCTATGTTATCAAAGAATAACGGTCACTTAATCTCATAGTAATTGCACCATAATCATCGGTAATTTGATAGTTATAAAGTGGTTAATTCAGTATTAATCAAGCAATTCAATTTCATGATTCTGTTACAAACTTTGTACTACTATAAAAGGGGCGATCAGATAAGGGAAGACACATCATTGAGAAGCAAACATATCTTAGATCAAATCTACTCTCTGCTCTCTCCCTCACACTAATCTGGCGATCCCTGGGATTTGGGTTGGGGTGTGGACTCCTTAGTGCCAGTAGTAGCCATGTAATCTGTGGGTAGCAATCAGTAGATGAGATTTGGGTAAAAACTTCCACATCATGGTGAGTCTTCAAATGCCAACAGTGCTGTCAGAGCCTTGTCTGTTTGATGTTAGCCCCAAATAGATTTTTGTGTAGCTGGTTTTTGACTACATTTATTCGCCTAATCTATGTGATAGTATAATATGTATCCTCAAGATTAAACATTACTATTTTGTGTGGCATGAAATTATGCAAAACCGAGACGTATGCTAAACTGCTTAAATTCATATGCCTCATGTTATCATACCACACTAACAATGTTATTTTGTAAGCTGTTAAGGCTTTACATGTTAACAAAACTGGAATCTTTTTAGCATTTTGTTCTTAAGATCAGACCACCCCATTGCCCCCTTCGATGCTAAGGCATCGAAACCCTGGACTCTAATCTTTGTGACTTAGATTTGGAACAAAGGCTCTCATAATTAACCTTCCCAACTCAAATTTGGATGCCCCCTAGTTTCAAATGACCCTCATCTGTTAGGCACGCTGCGGACCCAAACACACACTAAAAAAAGGAGAACAAAGGGGTAAGATACATACATAAAACCCCTAAGATTTGCCAGGAAAGGTGGCGTGTGTGTGACACGCGTCACGAACGAAGAGAGCTCGGTTGTCTTCTTCCTCTTAGAACCTATAACACCCGCCAATCTACTCATTCCTAGCGTAAAACCACGTGAAAACAGCAATGTAGCCACGTGTGTACGTCATCCGCAAGTGGATGTCGTCAATCAACAGCCAATCCACTCACTAGTGTGGTGTTTTTGTCGGATTGGATGATAGATGAAACCATGAGCTTCGTTTAGGCGGCAAAAGGGGTGGCAGAATACTCATATGGGTTGATTTCATGGCGATTTTTCTCAAAAACCACCACGGTGCTTGATGCTTGAGGACACACCGAAGCGCTCAAGGGCTGAAAGCGTGGTAGTGTTGAGGTAAGGGGACCAGAAGCTTGGTGAAGACTCCGGAAAGGGGGAGTGAGAGAGTTCCATCGAGCCTTTGATACGGAGAAAGTAATATGTATATCATACTCCTAGGAGTATACACTTCCACGGACTCTGAGTTTTTTTTAATTTTTTTTTTTGGTATTAAATATATATTGCTTATTCCTGTTTTCCTTTAAGAAAAAATTGTTGAGGTTATTATTCAAACATAACATGCTTAGTTGAATTGTGACTTTGACTGTGTAGAGGTTCATATGATGTGAAGCATATAATTAATTCTTGAGTTGAATTAAAATTTCAAATTAGTTTTGATTAAGAATGCATGAACTTGTTATTAGAACATTAATATGTTTAATGTAAAAATGTTGATTATTACATGCTCATTTGCTATATGAATTCATTTTATATATCAAATAACCTGAAGTTATAAACCTTTAATGTTAAAGTGATTTACAAATAGAAGATGGCTTGTGATAATATGAATTTGCTTCATATATAAATTAGTTTTATAAATTATTACCTAAATTAGTTTTACATGAATTTAATAAATATTTATGTGATATTCAAATGAATTTTAATTTGTTTATGGGTCATATGAATGTATTTATTTATGGGAATGTTGTAATTGAATTATTTAAATTTCTACTTCATGATTGTATAGGATGATTATGAGCTTAGTGAAATTTTCGATCATATAACATGAATGATGGAATTTTAATAATTTAATTGCTTAAGAAAATGTGCCTTACATCCATCTTTCAAAGTATACTTGTAGACATGACAATGAACAATGCAAGGATTGGTGAATTGTCTACTAGTCAGAAGCTAGATGGCACTAACAATGATATGTGGAAATGAAAGATTCAGTATCCTCTGAATGAAATAAACTTACAAAAACACTTGACGGTAGGCAAGTTTTTACCATCAGACAAAGACAAAGATATTAACCTCATTGATACTACTATTGTGCAGTATCAAGAAAGCCTCTTGGCCTACCTAGACTAGTCCAAGGAGGATTGTAGGGCATACTTTGCTATGTTGTACTACATGCAAAATGATTTCATTAGAGAGTTTGAAGCATGTCCCATGGCTGAAGACATGTGGGACAAATTCAAAATCCATTTTAGGCAGACATCAGAGACAAGGTTTTGTACCTTACCCTTAAAGTGGATGCAATATAAAATGGACTCCAGTCGTCCCATGGCTAAGCACTTATGAACCATGAGTGCCATGGTTTGTGACCTCAAGATCGCTGGTAAGGATATCTATGAGGTGGAGCAAGGCCTGAATGTGATTCAAGCTATTCTTGGTGAACCTGAGCATTGGGGTAATGCGAAGCTTGTCTTGATTTGTTCTGATCATTTAAAGAACTTTTCAAAAATCCAAAGCCACCTGAAATGTAGGAAGAATGCTTCAAAATGTTCGATACTTCTAATGTGGCTCTTGTTGGTAAGGGAAATAGACCTAAAGTCAATAAGAACAAGCAAGATCGGCAATATAAGAAAGGTTCTCATCTCCTCCAAAAGGGTAGGCCAAAGGCTGAAATTGCCAAGAAGCAAAAGGCTAACGGCATTGGAGAGAAAAATATAACATGTGTGAAGTGCTATAATTGTGGAAAGAAATGTCATTATACTTAGGACTACCCAGAGCCTCCTAAGGTTTGAGTTCTCTCTTCTTTCTGCAGCCAAACAACCCTTTTAAGCAAAAACTCGAGCATCCTTAGCAACAAGACAAAGAACGACGAAGAGGCAAGCGGTTTAAGGTTCATCATGGATCGTCTGTGGTGACCTCTGACTCAAAATTCTCTAGCTCTTCTTTTCCTCCACGAGCATGGTGACTTAGGACATCTGTTGGGAGTCAAATCATACTCAATTGGGGGATCAAAGTCAGGGTAAAAGGGTCTAAAAACTTGTAAAACACAAAAAAGAACCATACCCAAGCGAAAATGGGAATATGAGTGTAGTTCATAAATTTTCCTAAAAATGCAACAAAACAACCCCAAAATAACGTAAACTCTAAACATTTATCAGTTAAGTTCCTTGAGAAAGTTCCCAAGTGTTGGTGAAATCAAAAATGACCTAAAGTTGTATGAGTTACAACATGATGATCTACTATCTCTCGATAAGATGGGGAATTTAAACACTCACCATATCATCAAGGATAGTACTCTTCCACTGTCTGGAAGAGATGATGAGATTTTAGTTGCACAAGAAAATCAACCTAAGAATGAGGTTCATCCTCAAGCTCCAATTCTTGAACATGAAGTTAGTCCACTTATTTAGAATCCACTTCTCCTAGGGATAGTGGGAGTGATTCTCTAGCCATTGAGGATTCTACACCTCCTACAGATAGGGGGAGGAACAACCTCATGGATCAAACCAATAAAGGTCCTAGGCTCTGGAGAAGAGTATGGAAGAATTCCTCGATGAAATTTTCAAATGGAAGAGGAAATACTCAATTGTTCTCCTTTGGAAATAGAACAACCTACCGCTTTTCAAGAGGCTATTGATTCACCAAACCACAAAGAGTAGATGGATGCCATGAGGGATGAAATTGACTCTATGGCGAGAAGTAAAGTTCAGGAACTTATTGATCTTCTTCTCCGACGTAAATCGATTAGAAACAAGTGGATTTTTAGGATAAAACTTCAGATTGATGCATCAATCGACAAGTACAAGGCCCGTTTAGTGGCAAAGGGGTTTACCCAAATTGACAGGGTAGACTTTGAAGAGACATTTTTCCTGTGGGGCGAGTTACCTCTATGCGCCTACCTCTTGCCCATTTGGATTTAGAATTGATTCAAATAGATGTAAAGACTACTTTCCTGAATAGAAATCCTAAAGAAGAGATCTACATGGATCAACCTATTGGTTTTGTATCAAAAGGTCAAGAGGACAAAGTTTTTCATTATAAAAAGTCTATTTATGATTTTAACCTATCTTTCAGAGTGTGGTATTTCAGATTCCATGAAACCATTATTTCTTTTGGCTTAAACATGGTTTCTAAAGATCATTGTGCGTATGTAAAACAAAAATGTAGAGGGGATTATGTTTCTTATTTTGTATGTTGCTGAGATACTGTTGGCTGGAAACAACATAGAGATGATCAAAACCACTAAGCAGTGGTTATCCTTTGCCTTTGAGATAAAGGATATGGGTGAGGCTAGGTATATTCTAGACGTAAAAATAACTTGAAACCGTTTCAAGAAGTTTCTTGGTTTGAGTCAAGAAGTGTATATTAATAAAATATTGGAACGTTTTCGAATGCTTTTGTCTAAGCCTGTGGACACTCTAGTTGAAAAGGGTCTAACCTTAAGTCTTGACAATTGCCCTAAAACAGACAAGGAAAAGGAGAGAATGAGCAATGTTCCTTATGCAACTGTAGTAGGAAGTTTAATGCATGTCATGTTGTGTACATGGCCAGACATTTACTTTGCGATTGGTTTGATAAGTCGTTATCAAAATAAACCAAGACCTGCTCATTGACAAGCCGTTAAGAGAATCTTTCACTACCTAGACATGTGGTGCAAGTAAGCTGGTCCTTTGCGACCAAGGCAGAAACCTTAGGTTAAGAGGGTACTTGAATGTTGAGTGGGATGGCGATCTAGATGAGTACAGGTCTACTTAGGATATGTTCACTCTAGATAGGGGAGCCATATCTTGGTGCAATAAGAAACAAGACTGCATAGTACTTTTAACTATGGAAGCAGAGTATGTTGCTCACTATCTTGCCACTCAAGAAGCTATATGGTTGAGGAGTTTTATCCAGGATCTCAATCTTACTCTGAGGGTTGATGATCCTATAGAATGATATGCGATAATACCACCGCTATCCTGTTTGCTAAAGATCTGAAGTTCCACAGGAAAACTAGGCATACAAAGAGGCATTATCATTTTTTTCAAAATGCCATAAAAAAGAAAGCAACTTCCATTAAGTATATATCTACAAGTAAGATGATAGCAGATCATTTAACTGAGCCTATTCCTAAAGACGCTTTTAAAACTCATGTGATGAGTTTAGGTATGCATAGGACTTAGTTTTTGAGTGTATTTACTTGTATAATGGACATATTGTTTCATGTGTTAAGTATTTGTAAAATAAAGATTAATTGTTCTTTTCAAATGTTCATAAATATGCAGTTATATTATAAGGTACATTGAAATGTCACCAGACTTCATTGGCCTAGTCGCACGCACAATTGCCCTATTACCTGAGAAGTTGGTGGGATGAGACTTTTTAATATTAACACTAGGTGTGCGTAATATTGAATTATCATTATACTTGTGTTGTATGAATAATAAGTTATAGAATCTGGTAGTCGCCTTAGTAAGTCTAAGATGAGACTTCTGAAACTGAGATACAATGATTTCATATCAAAAACTTATAGTCGAATCTTGAGTGCCAAGGTTAACATTAGGTATGTTGATCTAATGACTCAGCTTGATTTTTTTAAAGGAAAAGCCAAACTTACAATTCACATGGCATAGAAGAGTGACATGCCCAACTTAGTGGGAGCTATGCTGCGACACATATTCATACTGTGTGTGCTAAGTGTCAACCTATTTGATGAGTGACGAGCGAGTTCCCTTTCCTTGTCACTATGTGATCCCTATTGGCAATACTCTTTGGCTAATAAGTCAAAGCATGATGTTGATCCCTCAAGGTGTTTACGAAGGGCTAAGATGTATACGATTTAGCATAACACATTAGGAAAGCAATTATGCTAAGATGGATTATTTTTAATTGTGTAAGAAAGAATCATTGCCCCATCACTATATCAAGCCCGGACGATTTTAGTCAGTATATAATCAATTGATATATCGATAGATATAAAGGGATAGTTTATGTCATTGGTGATGTTTGAATGATTTGAGGTTTTGATATTTTATGAAAAGTGTTATGTCAATTAGATGGTGACTGGACATAACACTACTTGTTTATTTTTTTATTACGCATTCCATTCCCAGCATGAAGCGTGAGGAGATTTGTTAGCAGAGAGATATGAGATTTGTAGTTTATGTGATCGAATAGAAGCTGTTGACCAAAGAGTAATGGTCACTTAATT
Source organism: Lophocereus schottii (assembly GCA_002740545.1). Taxonomy (NCBI): domain Eukaryota; kingdom Viridiplantae; phylum Streptophyta; class Magnoliopsida; order Caryophyllales; family Cactaceae; genus Lophocereus; species Lophocereus schottii. Next base: position 8,358 of record NCQV01059630.1, read on the forward strand.
TCACAGTAATTGCACCATAATCACCATTGATTTAGCAGTTATAAGGTGATTAATTCAGTAATAATCAGCCAATTTAGTTCTGTGATTCTGTTACAAGCTTTATACTACTATAAAAGAGGGTGATCAGAGACAACTGAGAAGCAAACATTTCCTAGATAAAATCTACTCTCTACCTCTCCCTCTAATCTAGCCATCTTTGCAATTTGGGTTTGGGGTGTGGACTCCTTAGTGACTCTATTAGCCACCTAATTTGTGGGTAGCAATCAACATACGAGATTTGGGTAAAAGCTTCCGCATGCAGGTGAGTCTTTAAATGCAACAAGCTGCCTAAGTTTGGAACTAGCTCTAATGTCAGCTTCAAGCACATTTCTATTGTTTTTTTTCTGTTTTTGGGGTGGGGTGGGTGGAAAGTGTTTAAAGTCAACGAACCAGTTGGGTTTGATCCTATATGTGATTTGTATTCGTTACGAGCTTTGTAGGTTGACAATGTATTAGGTAGAAAGTATACATTATTGCTAGTCTGACATGGCTTGAACCAATTCAACTTAAGCCAATCAATACAAACATATTCTTTTTTCTTTTTTGCAAAGAAAATCGAGTTTTAAAATTGAAAATCAAGTTGCTCGAATAAGCCTAATCTGATTATCATCTAAGCCCATCAACGATGATCAAATCGTCCAATTCTCAATCACACAAACTTAGAGCATGTTCTTTTTGATTTATGAGAATTACTTAGTGGTGCTTATTATTGAAATGTGTTGAATCACGCCAAATGGTTGCAGGAGTATTTTCAATAAGTATTCATCAATACTGAATGATATTGAATTGTGCTGAAGTATGCTGAAAATTAGTCAATACTGATGATATAAATCGAAAAAAACATGCCTTTATTGAAGATTGATTAGTGGATCAACAAAGTGGTTATTAGGTAGTTAATAATATTTATGCCATTTGTGTTTGGGTTGGGGTAACGTAATCCTCAACCTTGAAAAATAATGATGCGGCTGATATCAACGATGAGTAATGTTTTTCAACCTTGAAAGTGAATCGCGAATCATGATGGGCTAGGTTTACTTTTCCAACGAACATATGTAAAGTAGTCGGCAACATTTAAACGTACTGCAGTCGAAGACCGTTGAGAGGAGGGAGCTATGACAGTTGGGAAACCAGGCATCCCCACTTGAGGGGTTAATTTCTCTGCCCATGTTGACCTTCTTCTTTCTTTGTTTTCTTCTTTGTATTGATCGTTTTGGGTTTTTTCATAGACTATAAAGGCTTGTTCATATTAGCGGTTAGAAAGAGCGGTTAAGTTGGTAGTAAATGTGAGTAGTTGGAACCTGTTGTGATTGACAGTTAGGAGTTGTTAGCAGTTGTGACTAGTTCGAAGTTGTTGTAAGCAGTTGAGGGCAGTTGGGAAACAGCTAAGTTAGCTTTTATAAAATAATGTGAGTAGTTATGAGCAGGTGACAGCAGCTAGGAGCGGTTAAAATTAAGAGTTAACGGTTAGAAGCGGTTGAAAGTAATTGTGGTTGGGCAGATGCTGAAACGAACATGCCCTAAACAATACATAATTGCTGCATACATACAGAATAATAAAAATAGGCATCCTATCCAAATAAATAAAAATAGGGCTATATTATCAGTCTCAAATTAATTATTTGCAATTTAAAAAGAAATTGCAAGCTCGTAATCTTTTTATTTAACGGTTTCGAATTTTATTGGACAAACTTTCGTTTTAGTCATTAGTGGTAAAGAAAATTTTCACAGTTAGACGTAAATTCACAAGAAACCTAAATATCAACCATGAACCACGAACTACATGATTTTAGGTTCCCTTTCAACTGAGGATCATCCAATTCCTAATAAGTGGCGAATCTAGATATTTTAGAATAGGAGTGCCCATCTATTAATACCATCACAAATATACACTCTCCTAAAAAAAGTCATATGGTACATACTATAGCAGTCTATTTTACAGAGACATTTCATCTCAATTTTGTTTTTTCAAACATTCCATCTCATATTTCCACACTAATGGAACTTGATATGCAACAATAATATGTCTCACTTCTTTACTTATGTTTGTTCTTTGCAGTCTTCATATTTTATAGTTGACGCATAAATTATGTTAAAATCTTATAATATTATTATTACATATCATTTACTAAAATCATTCGTTGCAGAGCACACATCATCAGCACGAATTAATAAAACAAAAAAAAAAAAGAACCATGAAATGAACATATCAAACATGAAATAAAACAACAAATAAGTAATCTCAACTATCTACTTACACCAAAAGGAAGGGGAAAAATCAACATCAAGTTTGAACAAGTAATTAGTGTTAAGTTAAAGAAAATTGGACATTAAGAATATATTACAACTGAGCAGTAAAAAAATCAATAATAACAATAAAAGAAAATTAAAGAATAACATTAGATTCAATTAAAAAAATCTAAAATTCACCTAAGAGAGAGGGAGAGAGATAGAGAAAGAGATTTGGGAAAGTGGAATGCAGTTGTATCTAAGAAGAAGAGGGAGAGAGAGAAATTTGAGCTTGAGAGCATTTAAGTCTATTTTATTTTGCTATGAAATTTGAATTTTATAACTGTAATTTTCATATTTAAAAAGACAAAAATGTTAGTATGCAGGTTGGGTATATTTAGAGAATATTCATAAATTATAACGTTTAGAGCTTATTTCAGAGGTGTCATGTATGCCAAATTGACCCCCTTTAAAATAGCTGATTACAAATGCTTTGGCCTCATTAAAAATTTTTTGAAGTCAGCCCTAACATCAGTAGAGATCCGCCCATGAATTTCCTATGATGTGCTTCATAATTCTTTGATTTGAGATAAGATATATCTTCATTTGTTTTTTGAAGTCAGTCAATCAGCCCCTCCATCCAAGTAAGATGCTAGGTTTAACTAAGCTTTCGGATAGCCAGGAAAACAGGGATCATTGGACAAAGATCTTAGGAGTCAATGGCCTGCCCCTCATGGGAAAATGTTGCGAGCCTGCTAGTCTGCTATCCAAGTTAATTTGCTGATAACCATTTGAACTAATTTCTCTATGTTTTTGTTTAAAACCTATATCATACGCATAGGAGCGCATACTCTTAAAAGATGTATTAGTGAATAAATTTTAGAAAACAGAATATATAATAAATACACTCGAAAAAATATTAAAAAATAGAATACATAATTTCTCTATATTTTTGTTGGAGGTACTTCCCTTTGAACGAGGGGATGGAAGGAGGTGTAAATTTATGCTAGAAAGTGCATATAAATTCGGTATATATATATATATATATATATATGTATGTTGAAAAAATATATTTATATAACTGCATAAACAAAGAAAAACAATTAAACTTATATGATCATACTGTGGCCCGAAGACAAGTATGTTCCTGTCCCTGTCACTGATGCACAGTAGATACTTGGACGGTCGATCTCCGTGCTATCCGAGACCATTCATTGTCATGCACCCGACAAAGTAGGGGGTAGGAAATCATTCGCAACGGAAACATGGATTACCTGGGGAATAACCTAAGAGGAAGACGTTAAATGTAATTTTATGAGGCCCAAAACAAAGCAGGGTGAACCCATGTTATAAAGAAAAAACATTTAGGGTATGTTTAGTAGTGTTGAAAATTATTTTTTAAAAAAATTATTTTAAAAATAAAATAATTTTATATAAGATGACTTTTAGCTCATATTTTTAGTTGTTTGGAAAAAGGGGAAATGAAGTTTTTGAAAAATGAGTTTGCTTAGTAAAAAATGAACAAAAAAGTACATCAGTGAAAAACAAAAATAAGTAAGATATTTAGAAAAATAAAAATTTATATTTTGTTCTTTTGGGAATTATATTACAATAGTGGTGTCATCAAGATTAAAGTTGTGATAATATATATATTTGTTAATTTTTTTGATCTGACCTACTGCCAACAATTTGATGCTACCAACGCTTATCGATTTTCCACCTTCGAGTCGGAATCCAAACAAAGAAGAGGAAAAATATAGTAAGTTTCTCTATCTTCTTAACTCTGACAATATGAATTTCGATGAAATCATAGTTTTTAGATTCACCGGCATCGGTATTGGTATCAGCATTAGCATCGGGATGATACAGTTTCGCTAATATTTAATGTGCTGCCTTAATCTTCGAAAACTATATGTCATGCCTTAATCTTCGAACCATATGTCGAGAAAATAGACACGGAAGAGAGAAAGAATGTGAAATCGTGTGAGCGCTAAAGAAACATAAAATCAATTTACGCTTCATTCAAAGTAAAAATATTTTCCTTCATTCTAGGGAACATGATTTTATCTTGAAAACAATTTTACTCTCCTTGTTTTACAAAATACTTTAAAATGAGAAAATTATTTTCCATGAAAATGATTTTTACCCCTACCAAACACACCATTAGTGACAAAGAAGGCAGGCGGCATCCGTTAAGGTTCGATAGAAAGCAATAATAAATAATATCAAGTGAGCATAATATCGTGGAAAAAGGTCAGTTAATCTTCGCCAAAAATCACTTGCAAAAATCACAGTTGTCATGAACTCATGATAATATTGTCTGACAAACAAAACTAACAAGGATATTGTGACATGGTTTAGACTGCCCCAATTAATTGTAAGGATGTATTATTCACCAATCTAACACTTGGGTACATCCCACTCTTTTGTAGGAGTTATGAATTAAGAGATCCTATTGCAAGTTATAATATTGTGAATAGATAACAAAAATTCTATATGTCAACACTAAATCAGAAATTTTCATTCTTTAAATTTGTGCATATTTTTAGGACAGTGTGCAAAAATGGCTAACTGTTGGTTAACCATTCTCAAGCCTGTGTTCGATTTAAATTTTTTCTAAAAAAAGTTCTTAGGCCTATGCAAAATTGAAGCGGATGTCAAGCCAGCACAAGTTCAAATGAACTTACAAAAACTTCTAAAACTTCTTACTGCTCACAAGCTTCATCAAAGGGCACTTGGATCTCGTACGGAGTTGGAACTTCAATTTCAACCTCATCCTAAACCTTTGAGATGTGTTACTCTTCTTATTTGGGAAGGTCAAGGGACCTTTTAAAGGGTTTAGTCCATCAACATGAAGTTAAACCCTCGAAGATAATAAAGGAGCCTAAAACAGCAAGGCTTATGCAAGCTACAATTTTACCCGGTTTCAACCCGGTTTTGTGGACTTTATTAGGCAAGCTTGGTATGGGTTTAAAATGCTGCAAACCTACTTGTGGGAACCCTTAATATGTCATATTTAATGATATATAAATAATTCTAGATGAAGTCCTTAGATAATAAGTCCAATGAAGCCATTTTCCAGATGGTGCAGAAACTGGCCTAGCCTGCATATGCTGAACCTTTCGGCCCATATCTCCTAAACGGGACCTCCAAATGTCCTGAAACCTATGCCACATGAAAGCTGACGTCTTAACCTTTCGAATAAGGGTTTTTTCATCCAATTTGGCTGTAGATCCTAAGAGATATGGCTGTTCAAAGTTGATCCTTAAAGCCTAAAAAAGTGGTAGACCAAGCTTAGTGCATCTTTCGGCCAATATCTCCTAAATGGTAGCTCCAAATGGCCTGAAACCTACTTCACGTGAAAGCTGACTTCCTAAACTTTCTAACAAGGATTGTTTCATCAAATTTCGCTGAGGAATCTAAGAGATATGGCTGCTCAAAATTGATCTTTAAAACCTGGAAAGGTGGCAGACCAAGCTTAGTGTACTATTACCCTTGCTTTATGGCTTTGTTTACTTTTTCCCTTACTTTATGGACGTGTGTAGGCTTGTTTTCTTATTTTTTCAGCTTATTGAAGGCTCCCCTCCAGTATATAAAGGAAGTCTTAGGATTGTATGAAATACACTTCAATGATATATGAAGTAGCTCAAAGCTTTTTCTCAAAAATCTTAAGTTCTCTTTATCCTTTCTAAGGTGGTGAGTCTTGAGTAGAATCCTTTATAGAATTGTGGGTGGCATAGCCTTTAAGCAATTTTTGGTGGATCCTTAGACTTAGCCTTTAAATTAAGTCATATCTTGTTACGAATAGGAAATCCATTACTAAACTCAAGCAAGTTACATCCGGCC
>NCQV01059631.1:7385-17503 GCA_002740545.1 Lophocereus schottii
CACACACACACACACACACACACACACACACACACATACACGTACACACAGATATGTATATATATATATACACACACACATATACATAGACATATAAACATACACACACACACACACACACACAAAACACACGCGCATGCATGCACACACATATACGCAAAAATTTATAGTAGTTGTCACTATACGACAACCATAATAACTAAGTAAATTCAGATTGTGTAGTTGTTATTGCATGATCTAANNNGTTGATTTATTTATTGTTTTTAAATGAGTAAAAATAAATTATAAAAATTATAGAACATATATGAATTTAGAGTAAAAATTATATTTGTAAGGCTTGTTTGAGTTTTGTTATACATGGACATTACCATTCAAATTTTTCCAGCGATCATTCATATTTTCGGTGACCGGTCATATTTTTCGGTGACCATTCAGAATTTCTGACGAAAATTAAAAATAATGGGTGTGCAAAAATCCGGCCACGAGTGCCTCACCCGTTATCTCTTGCATCCCCTTCGCCGCCGGCGCTGACAAGAGTGGTAAAATTTCGGCTAGTGGCAGTGGGGCTCAACAATTGGACTGGTGGTTGTCGCCATCTGGTGGCCAGTAGTGGGTGCGAGAGACGAGGGGACAGCACGAGCTTAGGGTTTTTCTTTGTTTTGTTTTGGTTTATATTTAGTATAATGTTAAATATATTAAATGTGACAATTAAAGTAGCAAGAATCATGGTAACCTAAAGGTCGAGGACTTGATATATTTTATGGGCTTTTGCAGGATGTCATAGGTCCGAGTCACACATTTTTTTAAAAAAAATTTTTGGCTTTTGCACTTGCCTTGTAATATCTTTCTTCCTTCATAATTTATATTCATTTTAATATATTTTCAACTTTAATATCTTTATTTTTCTTTTATTAGCATGATTATCTTTTTTTACAATATATGAAATCTTTCTTTGATAAAAAAAGTATATGAAATCTTTCAAGATATTATTTTTTCTTACCTTCGTCCATAATTTTCAAAACCCTAACAACCCAAAGTTTATAAATTCAATCTTATTCAAGAACTTCAAATCAACAATTGTTTATCAACTTATTTCATAAAACCATTAACCATCGCTTGCTTCTCAACACATCTTTATTAAAATCATTCAATCCCCATCTTCCTTAGCTTCTTAAATTGGAATGTTAAATCACATCCCTTGTTCTCTAATTAAAAGCGTATATTTATGAATAGTAAGTCATACTTTTTATTTCTAGAATTTCTTGGTATGTTGATTGTGCTAAGTTGTTTCTTTTTTTTTTTTAATTTTTTGAATATGATCGTGTTACTTATGAAATTTCCAATAGAATTATTAGACTAATATTTTATGAGTGCTCTATCACTTAGACTTTTAAGTTTTTATGCATTTCAAATTCTTATGTTATGTTTGTTCTATTCGTAGTTATGAATAAGTTTTAAGTTTCACTGGCAGATGTGTTTACCGTTATAATTTTAATTTTTGTTGACCAAATTGTTTTGCTTTGCTTGAAAACTAAATAATATATTTTTTTAAATACAAGGGGATAAATAATATGAGAATTTGTTATTGGTACTTATTGTCAAACTATGCTGAATCATACTAAAATATGATGAAACATGCTGAATCATACTTAAATATGCTGAAACATGCTAAATAGTTGAAGAAAATATAATTGGATATTTTCAATAAATACTTAACAATATTGAATTATGCTGACTTGTGCTAAAATATGCGAACTTATGCTGAATTGTGCTGAATTAGTAAGAAATAAATTTAGAATATTGCCTTTATTTTTTTCTAATTTTTTTTAATTAACATGAAAAACCCTAAGTGTTTTATTTATTTTTTTTTATGAAAGTTAGTGCATCATGGACATGAGCAACGAAATAGTCGTGAAATTTGTGGATGAATACAGTGACATGAGTTATTTTACTCCCGGTAAGAGTGAAGCCAGAACAATTGGGAAGTTGGACAATGAAAATCTATGGTCGTCATTTGGCAAAGCACTTCAGGATTTTGCCATGAGAGATATGACAAAATTGATATTCTCATTTATGCAGTCAATTTATGATATGTATGCAAAAGCAAAAGGCTTTGGAATTCAATAAAAAGGAGCATGCAAGAGCAAAAGAGATGGTCATCCAATTTTGATAATATTTAAATGTTCTACAATGGGTGAACGTTATGCAAAGTACATAAACAACCCTACAGGATAAGGAAGACAAAAGAGTTCACAAGATGTAATTATCTAGCATAGATTCGATTCAAATGGATCAAAGAAGCTTATCATTGAATTGTTACTAAATTTATGGCCAAACATACACATACTCCTGCTAAACAACAACATAAGAGATACTTTAGGTTGGTAAATATATAATTTATTTGTTATGTTTTAAATTTATTAGTTTGATTATAATGTTCTTAAAAGCATGATGTATGTTTACTTTTAAATGAAAAAAAAAAATATAGCTCATAGAAAAATTCTAGTGGAGGATAAGAAGCAAATGGAATATATGTATGATGTTGGCATTCCCCCACATTGCACATATCGATCTATGGCAAATTGAGCAAGAAGTATTGAAGAACTTCCTTACCTAAAAACTAACATGGAAAATCATCTCTATAAGCATAGGCATGAGCAAGTTGAAGGACGTAATACTGAAGTTATTTTAACATATTTACGGGGAAAGACAGATGTTAGTTCGACATGTACCTGAGATATACTGAAGATGATGAGGGAGTTTAGAAAACCTATTTTGGTGTGACAGCACATCATGCTAGGATTATAAAACTTTTGGGCATGTTCTTGTTTTTGATAGCACATACAAACATAATGAATATAATAAGGCACTTGTCGTGCTTGTTGGCATCAACCATAATCTATAGACAGTGACTTTTGATTGTGCTTCAGTAGTACATGAGAACGAAGCCTTTTTTATTTGGGTTTTGGAGCAATTAGTTAAAGTGTGAGATGGACAAAAACTAGGGACAGTGGTGCAGATGGTGACAAAACTATGTCCAATGCAATTAAGGTGGTATTTTTAGAAGCGCAGCATATATTATGTCTGTGACATCTGATGAGAAACACGCAATCAAACGGCAGCTCTCAATTTGCAAGTGGTTTCATTAAATGCATTAACAAGTATCAGACTCCAAAGGATTTTGAAGTTGGTTGGCTAGAATTCATGTCTCGTTATGGTGTACAACCTATAAAGGGGGCAACAGACTTGTACAATAATAGGGAGAAGTTGGTACAAGCATATCTATGTGGATATTTCTTTGTAAGTATCTAAACTCTTTCAACTGATTTATCTGTTATTTATAGTTTTTAAAAATTAATTCAATAATTACTCTTTTGTCCACTACTATAGGGATGAGGAGTATGCAGAGAGTTGGTTCTATGCATAGAACAATAAAAAAGCAAGTTTGGATCCAAATATGAAGTTATACAGACTTGTTCAATTACACAAACAAGTAATTATAGAACAATGAGACAAAGACGGACATAATGATTATACAACAATACATACATATCCTGTCAAAGAAGGAGTGCTTTGCATCGAGTCGTATGCAGCAAAAGTACATACAAGAAATTGTTACAAACTCTTGTGCGAGGAGATGACCTTTGAGTCAAGGTATATGGTAAAGGGTGAGAAACAAAAGATGAATGTTCCAATGTGCCTATTTTCTATTGGTTGCAAGACATTGAACGTGAGCAAATTTGGTATATAGTGATTAGGTATGATGCACATAATATGATGTGTTATTGTTGCATGAAGTTGGAATCATTAGGTTTTCTATGTCGCTACATGTTTGCAATCATGAAATATGCAAATATAAAAGAGTTTCCAAGTTGTATAATTCTTCGAAGGTGGACTATTGAGGCCGAGTAACAAATTTAGCTCAATAAAGAAAACTTTGCACATGAAGGTGGACTATTGAGGCACCAAAGGGGAAAAATCTAATGCTTGTAGTAGATATCATGGTAGTCATACCATATGTACTTGCCCAAAACTTGGCAATAGAAAATCTACTGGAGAAAAACTTAAGGGAAGAGTTGAACCTCAATGAAGCCTACATCACAAGTCCTCAATGTTTACTGCCCAAATCTCCAAATGATATTGACCATCACTACATAGATAGAGTGCACGACTAGCTAATGAGCACCATGTCCAATTCTTATGCCAAAGGTGAAATACCAAATGTAATTATCAATATTTATGTGTACATATAACTTAAACGAAATAGTTCTATCAAATAATGATTTTGTTACACATGCAGGTTGTGTTAAGTGAAGAAGCGGAGAATTTAGAGAAGAATCCTAAGATCGTTGATTGAAGTTCGAAAGAGGATTAGTGATTCCTGTAGATTAGTTTCACAAGTTATATTTTTCGAATAAATTTTTCAGTGATGTTTGCATTTTTCATGGAGTTAAAACTTGACTAAGATGCTTTTTGATGTTTGTTCTTTCTCTCATTTTAAATTTATTATAGAGGTCTTGGACAATGCATTTTGTTTTTAAATTTATTATATTTCTGGAAAATAAAATAATGAAATAATAATATGAAACATATCAATCAATATAAAATATATAAAAAAAACCCAAATGTAACCACTTGTTCTACAATTACTTTACAATCGATTGATTTAAATCTGCCATGTTGAATTCACCAGCCATGAGCTTCGGAACATACTTCAATGACTTCGGCCTCATTTCATTTGACTACAAAAGGAGGAAATAAAACAATAGATTAAGATTTTCTGCATTATAATTCATTCATACTGAAATTTTATCCACTAGACAGAAGAGCAACTACATTTTGGACATTATAATTCATTTACGCTGAAAATTTAATATGGCTCCATGTAGAGTTGTCACTTGCTTCGACATACTTGAGAATAAACATGCCACAATTATGCCGACAACATAAACATGCCTACAAAATAAACATGAGTTTTATAATCAAAAGCCACATAGAATCGGTAATGTGTAATTCACAATTCAAAGTCTCACTCTGTGTTCGATTTTCTATAAACTAATGTCACTTGCAATTTAAAAGTTGATACATCTTGAAACAACTGATGCAACCGAGGGTCCTCTTCAAAGAACTTTGATACTTTCAGTGGCTATATTAAATGAATTTAGTGTTGTTTTAAAAAATTGACAAAATAAAAAACTGCTTTAATTAATTAATTACTAGCTCAAATGCTAATTTAATTCCAACTTCTGATGGACCCTTCGAATCCAAATAATAACATCGTTCCTCTTTTAGGTTAACCACATCCAAATTCCAATGATTTCTATTTTCATCTAGTACAGGAATTCAAACCTACATTCACAAATAAAATAGTAAACCCAACACATTTATATATTAAAAATAACATTTATGGATTATATTTGTTTTTACTTATGTACCTACTCAACAAGATTAGTATCATCGGGAAGATAGGATTCAATAGCATTGTAAGGAGCCTGAATGCGCTTCTTTGATGAGGATTTCTCACAACTATCATCAATAAAAGATATAGTTACCTACATAAATAATTTTGTATTTATTGAAAACATTAAACATGTCGGATTATGAAAGAAAATGTTAAAGTAATAATATAATTTATTGCCTAAAGCATGACAGGCACATATGGCCTATTCCTTATTCCCTCCTTTTGTGTCCTTAAGTGCAAGCGATATAAATATGTGTTAATACCCTATTGAATAAAAGAATTACATTATCATTTTTTAGATAATATACTTATTCATGCATGATTATGAAAATAAAATTTTCCACATGTACATACCAAATTTGATGTCCATTTGTCATAGAAAAAACATAGCAATTGATATATTCTGAGAGTTTTGACTCTTTGAAGAATCCTAATAAGCATCTTTACTTGCGCCTTTCCAATTAAATATTTCATCACAAATTTTCGCCTCTTCATAAGTTAAAAATTGCAAATAGTTTTTGTACTTCTCATCAACACCATGTGCAACATCATCCAAATTATATAGAATCTCTGCAAGTGCAATAACAAACAAACACACCTGATAAGCAAATTGAAAAGGGAAAAGTCTTCACGTGCAATAACAAACAAACATACCTTATGTGTTCTACCCTTTTTTCTCACTTCATTATTATTAGCAATACTTTGTGAGACAATCATGTCGTTTACATCAATGGAATTCAAAATCTATACAAGATAACGTATATTGAGATAACAATAGCTTAGAATTTTCATTACATGATTGTCAGTATATAGAAAAATAAATTCACTATTAATGACGTACCATTATGTGGTCATTCCATAATGACAAGTCCCTACTTGAATTATTCTGCGTCAAGTTCGCATCACCTGAGTCTTCCCACACATTGCTTTGGTGTGATCCACATTAAGATAGATTTTGAAATTTCACTATGTCTTCTTTCCTCATTGTGGGACCTTTCTTCCTTGTCAACTTATCAATTGCTGACTTCACCTCTATCTCTTGAAGCAATGACCTCACATTTACTAAATTTTTTTTATGACTAGATTGTTTTTGCATCCTGTGTTTGGATTGTTTGTAAGTGTGCTAGGTTACTTTTTTTCATCCTAAAGACACATAGGGTTATCTCTAAGGCTAGTTAACCATTGTGAAAGTAAGGTTTACTAAAGCATATATCAACTAATGCCTCAGGAATCTCCATTCCTATAATTGGTGAGTTTTGACTATATATGGCGTAATTGTCTATTTTCTTAACTTTTTCATCACTTAGTTGTTCAAAATCTTGACTATGAACTTGCATAAAATTGTGAATTGCAAGGTTGCTTTGATATTCTTTGGGACACATATTTTGTTTGTGTTGTATTAGGAGTAGCAAACGGAATATGAAATCTCTATTCCAAGTTATCCTCTTGTTTCTTCTGCTGGTTAAAATAATCCATTCTCATTTAATGCAAACTGAACGCCATGTTTTTAATAGTATCAAGTTGGATGAAAATTATGTTCTTAATAGTATCAAGTTGAGTATATATTTTTTTCAAATTTTTTTTGTACAATTACATGGAAGTTTAGAATTTCCAATCGAAATCTTCTCATCACTGTACAAGGGGAAAAATAACTAAAATTAATCAATGACTATCACTAACAAATTTCAATGGAAGACATAATTAATAATCATGATCACTTGATTTCAATTGAATTTAAAACATCAACATTCACAACTAAGAATCATGCTGAGATACCCAATTAAATAAACAAATAAAAATTATCATAATTGAAATTAAAATACTAAAACTTGCCCTTGTCAACCTTTTTTTCACCATGATCACTAAAGCTTCGCATTGAATAATCCATCTTGCAAGGTTTGATAGAGTTCATACCCATGACGTATTAACTTACATAAAACAACAATAAAACACTTAGGGAGTTGCATATTGACAATGTATTAATTAAAAAAAGAGGAAAAAAGAGAGGGAACACTCCAAATTTATTACTTATTAATTTAGCACAATTCAGCATAAATTTCATAGAATTCACCACAATTCAGCATGATTCAAAATAATTCAACACTATTAAGTATTTATTGAAAATATCTAGTTATATTTTCTTCAACTATTTAGCATTTTTCAACATAATTTAGTATGATTCAGCATATTTCAGCATGGTTTAGCATGTTTCCACAATGAGCACCAATAACTACTTCTCACATTATTTATCACCTTGCATTTAGAAAAAATATATTATTTAGTTTTCAAACAAGGTAAAAAAAAGAAAACTTGATCAACAAAAATTAAAATTATGAACGTAAACACATCTAGCGTTCATGCTTAAAACTTATTCATAACTATGAATAGAACAAACATAAATATAAGAATTTGACATCCATAAAAACTTGAAAGTCTAAATGATCAAACACTCACAAAATATTAGTCTAAATAATTCTATTGGAAATTTATTCATAACTAACACAATCAAATGCAAAAAAATTGAAAAAAAAGAAACAATTTAACACAATCAACATACCAAGAAATTCAAGATACATAAAAATGGCATGCTAATCATAAATGTATGCTTTTAACTAGAGAACAAGGGATGTGATCTAACATAACAATTTAAGAAGTTGAGGAAGATTGACTTTGAATGATTTTAACAAAGATGTGTTGAGAAGGAAGTGATGGTGTGATTTTATCAAATAAGTTGGTTAACAAGTGTTGATGTGAAATTCTTGAATAAGATTGAACTTATAGACTTTGGGTTATTAGGGTTTTGTAAATTATGGACAAAAATAAGAAAAAATAATATCTTGAAAATTTCATATACATTTCTTTTATCAAAGAGAGATTTCACCTATTGTAAAAAAAAATCATGCTAATAAAAGAAAAATAAAGATATTAATAGTGGAAAATATAACAAAAAGAAAGTAACTTATGGAGGAAGAAAGATATTAAAAGGAAAGTACAAAAAAAATAAAAAATAAAAAATACATTTACATATGCGAAACCCAACACGGCAACTCGAACTTGTGACCTAGCAAAAGTCTATATAATATGTCAAGTTTCTAACCATCAAGCTACCATAATTCTTACTATCTTAATTGTCACATTTAATATACTTAACATTATACTAAATATAAACCAAAAAAAAACCCTAAGCTCGCACCGATACCGATCCCCATCGCCACTAGCTGAAATTTCCCCAAGTTTGCCGATGCCGGACATAAATGCAAACCCCATTAGCAAAGGAGAATGCTAAGGGACTCAAACCCTATGGTGCAACGCCACCATGTTGCCATACTACGGTGGTGCATGGCGACCCTTGCCAGCAGCAGGCTAGAGTCTTCAGCACTGGAAGGGGTGCGAGAGACTACAGGTGAGACACTTTTTGTTTGACTTTTACCACCCATTATTTTTAATTGTCGCTGGAAAATATGGTTGCCAGAAAAATTTGAATACTAATGGTCATGCATATCAAAATTTAAACAAGCCTTACAAATATAATTTTTACTCCAAATTTATAAATTTTATGATTTTTACAATATATTTTTACTCATTTAAAAACTAAAAATAAATCAATGATTTGATCATGAAATAACAAACCTATGATCTAGATTTATTTAGTTATGGTGGTTGTCGTATAATGACTACCATTGCATCCAGTATTATATATTTTTTAATGGAAGATTAGGTTACATGCATAAGTCAATTTTTCTTAACATAGACTAATAGATATCTTATGAAAAAAGACTGAGATAATATTAAGCAAGACATATATTTTAATTTTTAATGATAACTTGAAATGGAATTTATCTTTAGGAAAGAAGGAAGAGGTCATTTTTTTTAAATAGAAAAAAAAAAAAAAAGAAATGGTTGCATGTAATAAATCACGTGCAAGGCACGTGAGGTGAAGGAAAGAAATCTTCTCTGCAAACCCGCCTGGATAAGATAGCATTTTGAGCGTCAGATTTGCGGGGAGGGATGAGCAAAACCTACAGAAATGGAAAGGGCCAGCTATCTGAGTTCATCTAAAATCATAAACCCATTGTTCCAAACTCCCAAATGCCCAACAACTTTCAAACCCTCTTTCCCTCAAATTACAAGAATCAGATCATCAAGAAAACCAGAAGAGCCAACTCCACGGGTATATACTACGCACTGACTTTTTACCTATTTGCATGCTCTTTCAACTGCTTTGTATGTGGCCCAAAAGGGCTGGTATGATGATGAGACTGTCTCATCCAAAGATTTACATGTGTATACGTAATTTGTTAAGTTGCATTTATGCGTCTCCTAAACTAGATTTCCAAAAAAGCTTCAAAGCCTCCACGCCGGTTGATCAACATACCGGCATCCGGTGGAAGGTGGCATGGAAAATGGACTTGTGAGTACATTTTCTCCCTCAAGGATTTGCAGTTGGATGATCTAGCTGAGGATGGCCGTAAGGATACTGAAGTTTATATTTGTCTTTCCCTCCAGAAGGTATATATAATATGCCCCTTCTTCCACATTTCATCAGCAGTTTATGCAGATTTTACATTTATGACACTAAGATATGAAACAAAGATGGATTTCAAGAACACAATGGTCCCATTCCAACCCCTATACAGTTTAAACATGACCATATTTG
>NCQV01059645.1:7306-17814 GCA_002740545.1 Lophocereus schottii
ACGATTTGAGGCTTTTTGGGAAGAGAAATTATATAGGTGTTTAATGAGTGATTCAACATTTAAATCTTAACTATAGCAATCAAAGCATTTCAATTTCATCTCTAGGGAGTGTTTTTGTTAACTTGTTATGAATGACTTGTTGCTGATCAGTAATATTCTTCACTGATCGGTGCTAATGATTGTTCATCAGTGCTATCTGTGTCGAATATTAGGAAATCAAACCCAGAAATATATGATTTGATGCAAATAAGTATTCATTAGTATTGCTCTGTGCAAATCTCTACACACTCATGATACTATTCTTGTATTTTTGTCATACCTTATGTTCATTAGTTTTCAATCTTTGTGTCAATGTCATATATATTTAAATACACATTTTTTGTAACCCCAGTGCTTGAAATGGTGCTAGCTCCAATCTTCTCAATATTTGAATTCAGTTTCAATTGGTTCATGTTAATGACAAAAAAAAAAAAATCTAATAGCCTTTGAGACCAATGAACTTGTAGAGAAAGCTAAAGAGCTATACACTTGAACCTATATTCGTGGTTCGACTTAATTCGATCCCTAACTTTCAAATGTTTAACCTAGATCTAATAGACAACCATAGATCTATTGATTTTTAAAAGTTTTTGTTTATTTTGTTCTGATTCTACGTAGTATTTCTTGCCCATTGGCATATGTTGACTAGAATTCTTTTTAGCTTGAGATGCATTATTATGGACAAGGGTGCATCCGAGCTGAGCTAGGCTCTAGTTAATTAATTGATTATAAAATAAGAACAGTGTTTAGACTATGGGCCCTAGAGTAGACTGCAATGTTTGGTAGATCCGAGTTAAAAATGACAAAAGAGCAACATTCTAATAATGTGTGCCTCTTAACTTCTGCAAAAGCCAGTAAACTACAATTACCTTTTCATCTTCCTTGAGAACATTGTTTCAATGCCATTACATACAGTGAGCATGTTTGTCGGAAAATTACCACCACCATGAATGCCACCCATGCCCTCAAAGTCATAGGGTGGCAGAGATCTCTTTGTCAACCTGAGATCAATTTGTTCGGGTTTGTGCTTAGAGTTCTCTTGATTTTTTCCTTTGGTATTAGAGTTGAGATTAATTCATTTCGAAAACTGTGGCATTTCAAAAAAAGAAAAAGAAAAGACCAAAAGACACAACATTTTTTAATGAACTTGATGACATAAGCTGGCTAACCGATTAATCAAAGGATAGCTCGGGACCAAGTAAAATGCTTTTTTGTGTAGTCATTGGAGTAAGTAGTGAGTTATGATCACTCAATAATCAAGGTTTTGAGAATTCCATTGAGGTTGAAGATAGATATGAATTTAACAATAAGAAATTGGGTTTTGGGATGAAAGTTTTGGAGTCCGATGTTTGAGGAAATCATTGTAGCTTAGATGGAAAGTCAGTACCCCACGAATTTTATGTTGTTTTCTGATGTTTACATACCCAGACCTATAGATCCGGGTGAAGGCACTAAAAATTTGTTCGTACCGTACTAAAATAAAATAAAATTAATCAATTGGACCAACCCTTTTAATTAATTTAATCAGACCCAAAAGATTCAAAAGTCAGGCCCGAAAGACTCACAAGTCAAGCCCAAGATGAAGCCCAAATGACTTCCAAGTCCAGGCTCAGTCAAAATTCAAGTCAAAGCCCAAACTGAGGCTCAAAATGACTACTTAGTTAAGTCACGACCTAGAGTCCGAACGATGTCCAAGTCAAGGTACGGTCAAAGTCAAAGTCAAAGGTCAAGACCTACCTCGACTCACAAGCCAAACGTCAAAACGACTTTCAAATCAACATTCGACCAAAGCTCGAGGCGACTTTTAAGTCAATACTTGGCCTAAGGATACTCCCAAGTCAAAATCAAAGTCAAAGTCAAAACAAATGAAAGTCAAAACAGTATAGGATAAAGTCTGAATGAAAGGCTCAAAACTCAGGTCAAAGCCCAAAACCTAAGTCAAGGCACATCTTGACTTTCTAGGGGAAGGGGGAAGTTTTCCTATAAATAAACCCCTACCCTCCTTGATTTAAAGATTGGAAAATTCATCCTTAAAAGAGAAAGAATCAGAGGATTTTGTATTTATAGAGATTGTACCCATTTAAATCAAATCAATCTACAAAAATTCAATCTTTGTAATTTGTGATTACAAATTTGGCATGCTCGGCGGGACATCTCTACTTCTCATCTCTTTTTCCTAAAAGATTAAGACTTTCAAGTCACAAGAACATCTTCTTCAACAAAGACATCTTCAACAAAGACATGGCTATAAAGAACATTACCATGCAAGCTTCGAAGAAGAAGAGCACAGGATCTCTTTCGCGTATATCCTGCGAAGCGAGCGTCACTTCTAGCAAGTGCGCGCACACAATGACAACCAGAAGTATGGCGAAAGTTGCTACGCCGACCGCTCGTGGGCAAACTGCACGGCCCCCATCCAAACTCCTAGACTTGAAGATGCAGCAAAAGGTCTCCTCTTGGATGGATGAAATTCAAAACGTCCAACTTCAATCTCCAGTCTACGAAGTTGAAGACTACTACAGCAATAACTCTTCTTCGCCCTCACCAAAGGGGGCGCACATGTCAAAAACTAAAGTTGAGTCATCCAAAACTGTTGTTATGCCAGCCATGATGACAAGTACAACTACTCTGGAAGAGGAGATGGCTAATATGAAAGTCGTCCTAAAAAAACTCACCAGGGACAACGAAGAAAAGGAAGCACGGATTAAGCTTCAAGAAGAAAAGATTGCTAAGCTGACTAGGAAATTAGAAAAACGGCCAACTCAATCTTCCACAAAAGACTCAGAAAGTAAGGACTCAGAAAAAATATCCATCCACATTGAAGCCTCTGACAGCAAGAAGCACTCAAAGAAATGCGCTACCTCTAAACATGTCAAGTCCTCTGGATCAATGACCATTGAACAAATCCAAGGTTTGATAGCAAATGCTATTAAGACACAGCTAGGTGTGGTCGTGTAGAACTCTCTTATACTCCAAGCCTTACACTAAGAGGGTTGATGCTCTTCGCATGCCCCATGGTTACCAACCCCCCAAGTTCCAAAAATTCGATGGGAAAGGCAATCCAAAACAGCATGTCACACATTTCATTGAGACATGCAACAATGTTGGGACTGATAGTGACCTTATGATGAAACAGTTCGTCAGAACATTGAAAGGTATTACCTTTGACTGGTATACCAACTTAGAACCTGAGTCCATTGATAGTTGGGAATAAATGGAGTAAGAGTTCCTCAACAAGTTCTATAGCACTTAGCGCGTTGTTAGCATAACTGAGTTGACTAACACAAAACAGTGGAAGGGCGAGCTAGTTCTTGACTATATCAACCGCTGGCTTGCACTTAGCCTCGAGTGCAAGGATTAGTTGTCTGAAGTGTCCGCTGTCGAAATATGCACCCAATGCATGCATTGGGACTTACTGTACATCTTACAAATGGGCAAACCTAGGATTTTTCAAGAATTGGCGACCAAGGCGTATGACATGGAGGTGACAATAGGTAGTCATCGCGCCAACTCCTTCTATTCTACTGAATCAAAGAGGGACAAGGTTTAACTCGAGAAGAACGTTAATTTTTCTAAGGGCACGACCAAAGAAGCAATGTGCACCTCTACAAGTCAACCAATTCGGATTATAGAAAAGCCAAAACTAGGGGGGAAGAAGAGCTCGTCGCTCAAAGTTGCAACAAATAACCGTTCTACACTAAAAGAATTTCAGGAAAAGAAGTATCTATTTCCTGACTCGGATTTATCAGACATGCTAAATGACTTACTCAAGAAGGGTGTTATCGAATTGCCCGAGCCAAAGCACTCAAGAGAAATTGGGAGGACCGCCGACCCTAAATACTATCGGTACTATAGAATCGTTAGTCACCCTCTTAGAAAGTATGTTACACTTAAGGAGCGCATCATGCGACTGGCTAAGGAATAAAAAATCATTTTAGATTTGGATGAAACTGCAGAAGTTGGCCACATCACAGTGCAAGAGGCTGATGAGTCAGATTCTAAAATGGATCATTCCGAAGTGCTAGAGGGCTCAGGGGAATGCTTCACAAAAAGCTTATTTGATAGTGTGACTGTCTACACAACCTCATGTTTCGAAATTGACGATGACGAATCAAATAAAGAGCTGAATGTCCCTCCGGAAGAAAGTGGTGATGGCAGCATCAAGCCACAACAACTACGGAAAGAAGAGAATGAGAGAACAGTTTCAGTCTCGTCTGTCAAGCAAGTAAATGTAGCAGGAAATCTAGCAACACCAGTCCTTAGGTACAGTCCTAAGTCCCGTCGCAAGAATGGAGAATCTCCATTTGCTGAATGTACAAATCCTAAAAGTGCAACCAAGGTTAAATGCAAGTTCAGTGAAGCAAGCTGGTGCGTTCTGAAAGAAAAGGGTGTGCTTCTAGTTCATAGAGCGAACCCAAGCAAAATGACCAATGATTTTCTCCTTGGTTTTGTTGCCTCTTCTAAAGGCTCGCTCCAAGAAGAAAGTGAGCTGTTAAATATGCGCATCAGTGATGGTTTTGATCCTAATTAATGTGCACAAGTTAATGGAGAGGTCCAGCTATGATCTCAGCCAGTCAATATCTTTGGGGCATGTGATCGAAGCTAAGCCCTACGGACTTAACAACACGCAAAGGGCCATACAAAGTTAAGGGTGCAACGTCGAAACACCCAAAGTTGGTCTTAGCTACGTACCGCCCCAGCCTGTGAGGATTTCAGGACGACGTAAGGAAAAGCAAGCCCTCATGTAATATATCACAGCTGAAGAGGTTGATGATAATGAGGGTGAAAATGTCAAAACTAACCCCCAAACGACGGTATTCGATAGGTTACAGCCGTAAAGGTCGCACCAATGCCCTTCTGTGTTTAGGAGGATTGAAAATGGTAAAATCCCGAAGCCCTTTATCTTCCATAGGTTGAAGAAGGATGAGTAACCTAAATCCTCGGTCTTCGCCAGAATCAAGATAGATGAGACGTCATCAAGTGCACCACCCTCACAAAAAAGAAATTCGGTGTTCAGCCACCTCGGCAAAACCAATGAAATCCAAAGTTCAATTCCTTCATGCATGAAGCGTGTTTCCACTTTGGATGTAAAGATGGATGATTCGTTGAAAGTAAAGAGGCGCGTCCTAATTCTTACTGATCATGGGGCTAAGGTCAATTCAAAAGAAAAAACTAAGGAAGATGAACAAACTTCTTCCTACCACGACGCGAGCCAAGAGGTCGATGCCCTCCCTTGAGGAAATGCTGGACTGGCTCCTGGGCATGAGCTTAAACTGTTCACCACAAAAAAAAAAACCCCAAAGTTCACATACATTCAAAAACAGAAGACTCCTGAATAAGAGACTAAACTGTTCGCATGTTCCAAAAAGAACATTCCTGAACAAGAGACTAAATTATTCACACATTCAAAAAGAAGACTCCTGAACAAGAGTCTAAACTGTTCACACGCATTCAAAAAAAAAAGAAAAAGAAGGCTCTTGAACAAGAGTCTAAACTATTCACACGCACATTCAAAAAGGAAGGCTCTCGAATAAGAGTATAAACTGTTTACTCAAACAAAAATATTTATACTGCGCCTGACCCGCAAGAGTATAAATTGTGAACGGCAAAACAAATGGAAAAGGATACTTAGTTGAACTACGTAACAACTTAATCTTATGAGGAATTGCAAGTACTCATAAGTACATGGGCAGCTTCAGCAAATCACTAAGTGCAGCCCACATGGGAAGGCCACAAAAAAAGGGGGGAAAGAAAGTTGGCTAGGTCCAGCCCGCCAGCAAAGTAGAGACATTTGTTAAAAAAAAAAAAAAAGTGTGTGTGCATTCGTTCAAATTTTCATACAAAATCAACAAAAATATGTTGAAAGTAAAATCGAGACTTCGATCACGCTCCAGCGACAAAAAGTCTTATACGTGACCTTGTCTCGAGGGGACAATTTATAGGTACTAAAAATTTGTTCGTATCGTACTAAAATTAAATTAAATTAATAGGTCAACCCCTTTAATTAATTTAATCAGCCCCAAAAGATTCAAAATTCAGGTCCAAAAGACTCACAAATCAAGCCAAGATGAATCCCAAATGACTTCCAAGTCTAGGCTTAGTCAAAATTCAAGTCAAAGCCCAAACCAAGGCTCAAGATGACTACCAAGTTAAGTCACGACCTAAAGTCCGAACGACGTCTAAGTCAAGGTGCAGTCAAAGTCAAAGTCAAATGTCAAAGTCAAAGATCAAGACCTACATTGACTCACAAGTCAAACGTCAAAACGACTCTTAAGTCAATATCCCGTCAAAACTCAAGGCGACTTTCAAGTCAATGTTCAGCCCAAGCCCAGGGTACTCCTAAATCAAAATCAAATTCAAAGTCAAAACAAACAAAAGTCAAAGCAATCTAGGATAAAGCCTGATTGAAAGGCTCAAAACCCAGGTCAAAACCCAAAACCCAGGTCAAGGCCCATCTTGACTTTCTAGGGGAGGGGAAACATTTTCCTATAAATAGACCCCTACCCCCTTGACTCAAAGGTTGAAAAATCCATCCTTAAAAGCGAAAGAATCAGAGGATTTTGTATTTATAGAGATTGTATCCATTCAAATCAAATCAATCTACAAAAGTTCAATCTTTGTAATTTGTGATTACATAGGGATTATAATATAAATTATAAAATAAAAAGGTTACAAATTTCAAACTTATATTCTCAATCTGTCATAAGTTACTTTTTTTTTTGTGAATGAGATGTAAAGGTCGATATAAGCGGGATTTGAATCCATGTCTCTAATAACAACTCTCAGAAACTTTGATAATTGAGCTAACTGACATCCACTAATATAAAAAATTTATAATTGCTCACAATATAATCCATCAACAAAAAGGAGAGAGGAAATCCCAAGGGATTATATCATGTGTGTTGAATTAATGTATATACATTACCAATAGATTTTTTTTCATGCATGAAATTGTACTTACATGTCATGCAACTGGGACAAATACAGCAGAATCTTAAAAAATAAAAAATTGAGTAAGGCAATCCATTCAGGACTGGAAATGTTAAACTTAAAAGATCTAATTATGGATTTAGTTTTAGCAAATTCAATAGATATAAATCAAGTTTGGATTTAGACCAGAAACTATTAAATGAGTGTCAATCTACGTAAATTTGATTGATGTCTAAACCATTGCTGTGCCTAACATAACCCAATAAAGTATTACATTTAAATTTTAGATATTTCAAACAATGTTCTTATGAAGTTTGAAACTTATCAAACCAACATCAACAAACTCAATTTCAGTATAGTTTTGGTATGATTATGTAGCAACCCGAATTATATTAATTAGATTTTTTGGTTGATTTAATCTATGAGGAAAAAAAAGGAAAAAATGGTGGAAGGAAGGAAAAAAAGAAGACAAACATGAAGGTGGACTTAACACGGAAGGCAAGAATAGAGTCAAGTCTTGGAAACAACAGGCAGCAAGCACTTGACTCGGTAGTTAATTCCTTGTTGGATTTTTTTTAACACTTGGAGAACAAGGTTTCGCGGACGTTGAGTATTTGGTGGGCTTACAAAGTATAAACAAGGCTGGCAGGTGTTGATCATTAAAGTTATTTCAGAAAATGAGTGAGAGATTCTCTAACCTAATATGGGATCTTAAGTGTGGATGACATATTCTTGACCCCATGCGGAGTCTTGACTGATTGTGTGCGGCTGAGTATTTGTGGGTGGATCCCAAGCACCCCAAGCTCCGAGTGGGGAGGGAGTGTTTTATGGGGGGAGAGATAGATTTGTGAGTTTGATAGTTAACTCAAACACTAACTAGAGGAGATTGAGAGTGTGTAGTATTGTAAGTGTATCTAACTGTAATCTATCTTTTCTGACTTTAGTAGAAGTGTCGGTTGTTGCTAGGCCATGATTTTCCCCTCAAAGCAACAACTGGTTTCAGTGGGCTGGCGATGGGATGGGTACGGGGCGAATTTAGTTGTACCCTTACCTATACTCATTTTTAAAATCAATACCCGTACCCACTTAGTGTAGCAAAACGATACTCATGCATATTGGGTATTGTGGGCATGCAGATTTTATTCAGGTATCTATAAAATTAAATCCATTTTGTATCTATATATTCAACAATTGAATAGCTCATATGCCAAATTCACACAAAGCTTCTAACAATATATCATATCATATCAAATATAATTAAAAGTTTCCAAATTTTAAACAATAGATTAACATTTGAATGTCCCACCAACTCATAACAACTAAAAAATATCCAAGTCCTAGAAATAAACTGGAACTCTAAATAACCGGTTATGGGTCTTATACGGTGCTAGTATTGATAAAATGGGTGAGAATTGGGTATGGGGTGAATAGAACCTATGCCCATTTACCAATCCCTGCCCCATAACCATTTTTTTCTCAAATTTTCAACACCCATACCCATATCCATTGGAACAAGTTTTGC
This sequence comes from Lophocereus schottii, assembly GCA_002740545.1. Classification (NCBI taxonomy): domain Eukaryota; kingdom Viridiplantae; phylum Streptophyta; class Magnoliopsida; order Caryophyllales; family Cactaceae; genus Lophocereus; species Lophocereus schottii. The sequence continues at coordinate 15,798 of NCQV01059645.1, forward strand.
GAGTTTTAACAGGGTATGAGTTTTTTAGCCGGTGCTAGGCATCGGAATGGGTCTAATCCCAACAAGGGGTATCATAGATGGTTGTGATCAACTGGGAGAGGAGAAGATGGACGGAATGCACACACAATAGAAGATGAATTGTTCCTTGGTCACTGATGAGTCAAGAAGATGGTTATGTTTCTTGATCATTAATAGATCACATGACGTTGGTTGATGGATTGAGAAGAATCAAAGTTTCGCTGAGATGGTGAGGTTGTTTTTTGGTTGCTTATTGACTTTGATGGAAAATTGAAGGGCTAAAGTTGACAGATTGAGTTGAAGTTGATTGGTGGATTGATTTTGTATGCCAATGTAGTTGTTGCAATGAGCATGTGGTTTTTCACGTTAGATTGTGGTGTTCCTTCTCTTCATCTTGTATTTGTGTTTGACTATGTTTTCTATTGCGTTTCCACTCCCAACAAATGGTATCGGTGTGAATTTAATCCCAACAAATTATTGCCAATTCCCCAAACTTAAGGTGTATAAGTTTAAACCTAGCTACACCATTATTCGGTCATACTTCCTTAAAGCCCAACTACAGAAGCACAATATCATGCATTTTAAGAGGGATCAATATCCCAGATGCAACACAATAAAAAATGCAGTCATTGGCAACTAGTTAAGCTTTGAGATCATTTAATCATAGTTCTCAGAGAAGCAGAATATTAATGAGACTTCTGGGATTTATTGCCAGAATTGGCTGGTTGATTTCCATCCGTGAGCAGATTTGCATAGGCAAGCAAGTCATCATTTCTGCTAAAAAAAAAAAGAAAAAAAAAGAAGCTCAGATTGTAGCTGGGCAATAGATTAATAATTCATATTTAATTTGAAAAAACTGGTGCTAATTGAATTAATAATTATCAAAACAATTAATTAATTTAGAGATTTTAATTACCCGCTAAGCATTTCAGGAAGATAATCCTCGAAAGGATCAAGGGAAGTCACACCAGGGGCCGCTTCAGAGTTGATCATCATCTGTTGTCTAATTATTTCATTCTGAAACAGATTAAAAGTGATAACGCTGTAACTAATTATTTTGCTTTTTTAAAACATTTAATTTATTCAATGAAATCAGTAAAAAGATATGCTGGGAAAATAGTAGTCTCAATTTTTTACAGCACAATTAAAACATCTCAACAGTTGAGACCTTCTATTAGAGTGTCAAATACTTTTTTCAGAACACAATTTCTATTCAGATGAGTAAAAAATGAACAGTGAAGATTGGATGATGACAAATGTATGAATAAGATTATATTTTTTCGATTACAACGATTGCAAGTACTAACAAATAACGACAACTATTATATCATTTAAAACGATCTACATGAGAAATAACAATTTTCATGGAACATTTTTTACAAAGCTAGAAAGTTTCAATGTTTATTTTATTTTTTTTAGAACTACGGAGCACTAGATTTCACTAGATTTTGTGACATCGTGAAGAAAAATGGCCTACTAAGCTCCTCTTGAGGCAATGGTATATATGAGGTGTGGAAGTTTAACTTCCCTTTTAGGATTTCGATTCTTAAGTCTAAACTAGTTAATACCAAACTTGACCATTATTTAAGAATGAGAAAGATAAGAAAAGAAAGCATGTGGAATTTTATAGTCGATCACCTTGCGTTTGCGAACTTCTTCAAGGGATTTATGCAGTCTTGATTCCATTTCATTGATCTTTTCCATACTGTCAATTTTTTCTGGATTCTCCCAATAGCTGTGGATCAAATTTTCCGATCCATTAGAGAAACTATGTAAATTGCTGAAGTGACACTTAAAATATGCAAGTTTGAAGGCCTAAGGCTTCTATCCTCATTCAAAAAATTTCAGAAGTCCATTGAAATTTTCAAAAGGCTCCTACAAATTTTTGAAAATAAGTCAATAAAAGTCAACATATTTTTGGATGCATTAGAAGAAGGCATGATCCACACACACTACAAAAACGCGCCCCTTTAGATACGAAATTAGATACGAAATTTAG
>NCQV01059648.1:0-10134 GCA_002740545.1 Lophocereus schottii
ATAGCATTTCCCCAACAGAATAAACTAACACCTCCAAGCTGACGTGGACACAAGGGGCCTATCATGCCAGCAAAGCATCATCTCCCCATGACGTTTCGCCACGTGGAACCCGCCAACCTGAACCTTCCTCAGCAAACACTCCGCCTGGAAATCAGCAAACTGGCTGAACCCCACCGCCCTCATCCTAGCCACCGCGAACGCCTCTCTCCAGCCGCTCCGCCGCGCTACGGCCGCCGCAGCCGCCGCCTCTACCGCCGCCGTAATCCTCGGCCGGAGCACGTACGTCTCGATCCTTCTCACAGCGTCGCCGCCGCCGCCTGCAAAACCGCTGGCGGAGGTGACGTCGAGCGATTCGAGCATTCCGGTGTAGAATTCGATACCGGCGACGAAGTTGACGCTGAAGGACGACGTTCCGGTGTCGATTCCGACCTCTCCGTCCACCACCACGACGGTGCTTGGCGAAATCCCCCGGAGATCGGCGAGGAATTTCGAGATTCCGCCTTGAAGCTGGTGAAACATCGCCGGAGATAGATGAACCGCCAATTTCTCACCGTCGATGAGTTTGACCGATTTGAAGGATAAGATCTCGAAGCTTTGAATAAGGACATACTCCATATGGAAATTGATGTTGAGATCACGAGCGAATTGCGTAAGATTATCTCTCACCAGCTTGCTTTCGATCCCGAACTCTTCGGGTACGATCGCCGTGATTCGGAGCACCAAGGAGCTGATCTTATTCGGGTCGGCCTTGTCGACAAGCTCACGCATAAACGACGCCCAGTGGCCGCCAAATCCGATGTCGAAATCGATGATGTGGATGAACGCCGCCCCATCCACCGCCTCCAGAATCGCCTGATTGGCGGCGAAGGTGGAGAAGAGGGATATCAGTGATATGCCGGCAAAGTTCTTGTGGGCCCGGATGGTCTGCACCACCTCGTAGGATGACAGCCGGACGGGCCGGGCGGGGCCTCCTCCGGCGGCGAGGTGTTGGAGGGCCTCCTTGAAGTAGAAGGCGGCGCGGTGGAGGGGTTTGCCGGCGGGTGATCTGAGCCGTTGATTGAGCCGCGCGAATACCAGCTGGACCTGGTGGGAGTTGTTGGATTCGTAGGCTTGAGCTGCCCTAATTAGGTCCTCTATGAAGTCAAGCCCACTGTTATTGACGTTGGGCTGATGAAGATGAAGCTCAAACTGCCCAAAATTGGGGCTGAGATTCTGACCGTAGGATAAATCAGAGATGGGGTAATCAGAGGGGGAGAAGTTAATTATTGGGGGTGGGGTGTGATCCAACGGCTGAGAGGAGGGGAACTCAGGGAGTTGTGTGAGGTGGGAATCACATGATGAGCTAATTTGGGATGACCAAAGTTTGGGGTTAGGATTATTGGAATCATCATTAAGCCCCAGCTCTGATAGGATTGAATCCCAACCCTCACCCTCCAAATTGTCCAGGTCAGCGGAGGCAGGCTTGGGTTTATGGATGCCCGCGTCGGTGGGTAGTGGCAGGGCAGCGTTGGTGGCGGGGCTTGGGCTGTGCCGGAGGTCTGGAACGGAGGTGGGCTTGTAGGAGGGTTTGTTGTTGTTAACAAGGGTTGAAATTGAATTGGGGGCTTGAAAAGCGGTATTCAAGGCAGTATTGCTGCAAGATAGCGGTTTGCTGGTAGTGGTGGCGGTCCGGGTGGTGGATGAAATGGGGACTTTCATTCCTAATCAAGCAAGTATAACCTTCTAACACCCCTCTTCGGGTACGTTTACTCACTCTTTTTTTAATTGAAAACTTAAGAAGCGAGCTCTGCTGAAATGGGGAGGCGTGGGTTGGGTAGGAGGGAAAGGGGGGCTTTTGGGAGGTTATAATTGGGGGCTTTTTATCTTTGTGTGCGGGGAGACCAGATCATATACGGTGACTCACTGAGTCACATTGACATGCATGATTGATTTTGCATTAGGGACCATGAAAGAAAGCATGACATTAACATTATTGCTGCATTTTTACATGGGGGACATATCACAGCCCTTAAAAAGCCACCAACTTTTTATCTTTAAAGATTTCTAAGGCTTCAAAGAGAAGCCTTTTGCTAGCTATTGCTCTTTCTTGCTAAGCCTAGCGAGCTTTCCATGATTCTTCCTCCACTCTCTCAAAGAGCTTTTTGGTTTCTCTCATAACTTTGCTCTTTAATTTAGGCACGTAGTAGTGGGCTACTGGGCTGGCCGGTTTAGGTTGTAGCACTATATGGGGTCTTCGTGAGTTCCTTTAATTTTCCTTAATTCTATGCGTATACGTGACTCTCCACTCTTCATTTTGTCTGTTCTTTTGGGATGGATGTATGGCTGTCACATTATATTCTACAATGTGGTAGAAAGAGGATTAAAGATGTGGTACGACGATTATGTCATTCAGGTATATTTTTCTTGTCGGAAGGTAATTCTTGATGTAATTTCATAACAAAATATGTTTGAAGTAAGGTGATGACAATATGAGTTTAAGGCAATCTCTCATGAAGTATTCATGTGAATGGAGGCAATATACTAATAAGTCAATATGGAGTAAGTTGTCTTAAAAAACAGTTTTGAGCAATTACTCTATAGCTTATAGACCTAATTAAAGAGATCAATGATTGTAAGTCGTTGTCAAAACAAATTAATATAGATTGATTGTGTATTCAATTTAATTAGTTCTGTTTCATTTCGTTGGCTTCGATCAGGTTAATAATGTGACAAGGAGGTAAGGGTATTTTCAACATCATAAAAATCCGTATGTCTTATAGTGGCTTGAAATTCGTAGAAACTACATGATTAAACTCTTGGGGACATAGGTCATTATCAACATCCTCCATTCTACTTCATTATTTTATTTGACGTAACCAAATAGCGACAAAATAAGTCAATGGACGTGGATAATAGCAAAAAAAAATCCTCTATCTATTTTCATTTGCTCGTTTGTTTTTATCTCTAAAATGCGAATACACAATATATTCTATTCTCTTTAATTATGGCATTAAAATGAAATTTGAGGTGTAAACGCTAGCAAATTGAGATGAGTGATGTAAATAAGTTCATACGACTACAATGCATGAGAGCTTGCCAAATTGATTAAAGATGTCCACTTTTTTTTTCATAAGTAATTAAATTGAGATTGATCTAATATTCTGATAAATATATTAATATAATAAAAAATACACATAATATCTCTTACAAAAATTACTAGTACATCTTATTCAACAAGACTATTTATGTTAAAAAATTACACCTCTAAAAAAGCATTAAAACTTCTCATCTAAAAAAGAAAGTATTAGCACACCTGGATGAATTGGACCCAACGAAAAGGATGGTCACCAACACTTTGTATTTATCTGAAAAATTCGAAGATGATAATCGAATTTAAGTAGAAAATTTGAAAGTAAAATCCATACAAATTTCCAACAAGCATGGTCAAGTTTTTGAAGAAAAATCAGATACAAACTTCACATATTTACCATCATGATTTTCGCTTTTGCAATGTGTGTAATTCTTATCTCTAGGTTTTTGTATTTGTCATCACAAGCACCTTTTTGACTAAGTGAATCTTGTATAGTCAAACTTATATGTGCTATTATAAGCCCAAAATTGGTATTTTAAATTTAATATGCTGTACAAAATTCATGCTTTAATTTCATCTCAAAAAACCCAATTACTTCCTTATGGTCGATCGTTCAAGAACTAACTCAACCAAAAATTTAAGCTAATGGCTGAATGCCCGAGACTAGGTTTATATTCTAATATGCCCATCATGCGAATGCCCTTTGAGCGTGAAGTGTTGATTAACAAGTAATTCCCATCAATTTACTCTTTTTTTTTTTGTTCATACAAGCTTCAAATGTTGATGTAGACATGATTCGAAAAAGTTCCTAATAACAACTTCTAAAAACTTTCTCCCTTCGTTCTATATTGATCGTCAAATTTTTGAAAATGCATCAAGATAAACATGAAATACAGTTTATATTATCGAAGTGATTATTCAACCAATAAAAATAAAGAAAGACTATCGATAAAGGAAACTTAGACAACAAACTGGAACTATAAAAATGAATTTTCTTAGCAATAAATATGAGACTGATAGAATATTAGTTAATGCAGTTAAACTATTAGATTAGTGTGGGGGCAATTGCATATTTGCAGGACTCACCTGGACACCCTTTAATCAGCAAACAACATACGCGCCAACATGTGTGCATGGGATGGAAAATCATGCATGTTGTACGTGTGGACGTATGTCATCCATGCATAGTTCCATGATGCAACATAACATGCATGACCATAAAGGCATAGCCCAGCTCGTAAAGGCTACGCTCACAGCGTAAAGTGGGTTATTAAGTCTCCAGTAATTACTCGACAAGGCGCTATCTGAAGGCGACTAGACATGAAAGAGAATAAGTTCCTTCGGCCTAAATCAAGCCAAACTAAAGTTCCAAGATCGTGTATCATCCATCACCCAATCCCATGTCTTTTCACGTATCATCATGCATCCACCCCAAAAAGGGCAGGAAAAAACAAAGCCCCCCTTCTCTTTCTTCTTTTTAAAATTTTTACTTTAGGAAATTAATAAAGATCCTTCTCTTATGTCTCTCTCAGTACAATATTATAGATTCGAGTTTATAGACTCGGTAATAAATAGAGCGCAATTTAAGCCCCCAAAAAAAAAAAAAAATTCCGGAAGAAACTATAGAAATAAGAGGTGAGGTTTTTTTTTTAAAAAAAATCTTATATATCAATTATCATATAATTTGTATATCATTCTGAAAGAAACTATAGAAATATAAATTTGACTTAAAACTATCATATAATTCTGAGCAAAACTATAAAAACATAAATTTGACCTAAAACTATCATATAATTTGTTTATCATTCCTGCCTGCCACCTTATATTATTTTGCAACTTTTAGCGCATGACAAAGCTTTAAAGATCCTGTCTTGAAATTTTTACTAGTAACTGTCTCTTTCTTTGCAGTGCTTTTACCTAAAGTTACAGTATCAAACTAAAGCCACGAACCAACTGATCCCCGATAAGCAAGAGTTATGTTCATGACGATACTTACCTACCTTGTCCACGTCGGTGATGTATGGTTAGGCAAAAACAATCAATGACCACGTACATATATCATATTGGTTAGGCAAAAAGATAATGAAGGAGTGAAACCAATAACTTTTCAGGTGATTTCACAGTTGTGACTAATAAGAAGAATATTTATCTTCATACGTAAATTCCCATGTGTCACTTGTGTCGTCATGTTCTGCGTACGTAATTATAACTAAGTAAAATGATAAATGTCTTATTTTGGCCTAAAAATTATATTATAATGATTTTAAGTTAAAAAATATTATAATCGAATAGTAGAATCATATTACAACTTATAAATGAGGTAAAATCATCTTTTTGCTCATAATTTATTACATTTCTGAAATACGCGATTAATATGCCTTTACGAATAGGGTTGATCCTATTATGGTGTCATTTATATACTTCATCGGCGTATCCTACACATAAATAAGCTTACCCATTTAGAATTAAGTGTAATCATTGAGAATTAGTTTATTTTAAATTATTAAATACGTTAGTTTAGAATGAGACGACAAGACGTTTAAGGATGTCTTACGGCAAAACACATATCATTACTAATTAGAACAATAATTATCGTGTCATGCCCGCAATACATGATACTGAAAACAGCCACAGCAGTTGATGGCTACGTGCTTTTAATTATGTCTTGTGTATGTTTAAAGGTATGCATATATGTAATTTATCCCTTTGTGTGGACTAATAAATATTGCTCGGATACAAAAGAGATTCTCTACATTATAATTATAATCAAACATGCTTTTTTAAGGTCGAGTCTGAATCAATGTTCAGAATTGATAAACACGATATTTACTTCACATGTCCTACTTAATAATAGTCTTAATTCTATTTTCTACAAAGGTGCGTGGCTTGTTGATTAGTGGGAGTGATCACATAGAAAAGAGTTTATATATTATGAACACCTTTTCTTACATTAATCCATCGTTTCATAATTAGAGGGCCTAATTCTCTTTTCGAAACTGTTTGTCACTTGCTAGTAAACAACTTTCTAAAGTCTATGAGTTGTATTTTTCAACTTTCGATTTGTTTTTTAGAGAACGATACGGCTAACGACGATCAATTTTGAAGCAAAGTGCTAAGTAAGTAGCCTTTTTGTTGGTTTCCAAGGCAATAGAAACTCACTTTTAGAATGTTAGTGGTGGCTATATTGTTAGGTTAATTAATTTTGTACGAGAGTCTGCACCAGCAAAGCCTATATCATACTAGGAGTATAAACTCTTAGATGTATATAATAATTTACCCTGCACTAGGGATAAATCTAATTACCATTTGTACGTGTATAGGAGAGAAAGGTTAAGCCAAAGAAAATACTATGACTATCTATAATGTATGAAAGGAAGATAATTAATCAACAATAAATTTTTAATTTTAGTAAGATGCTATGCTATATGACTATATATAACCTTCTTTTTTAACTTGCACTGCATGCAATAATTTTCGAAACTTTGATCTCGAATTTAAATTAATTGTTGACATATAAAGCACCCGACCTCTCCTTGCAAAGGTCTTCTCAGTTACGTGCATAATCTTTTTCCTTTTCACGTATATTTTGCAGTTTCTTATGCGGGACAAACTCCTAACTAATAAATGTTCTAGGATATAATTAATTAACGCCAATTGAGCCTAAAATCATTATCATAAATATCAAAATATCAAATGTATTACTGGTGAAAAACTAAATCATATGCATAAAAAGTTAAATCATATCATGATCCGTGTACAAGCACCAACTGCACCACGGTGGAAGAAAAAGAAAAAAAAAACAATTGTTTTATCAACGAAGACGATCTGTGTCACGTACCATAATTACATGCAATTATTATGGAACAAATTTTAGACGATTAACTAGTTTCCGTACTTTTAAGAGATTTTGCACAAGAAAACGGAGAATGAAAAACAGAGAAAAATATATAAAAATATAGGCTTACGTCAAACACTTAGACGTTAAGGTAGCAAAGGGAGGGGAAAAAATGAAGAAGCTTGAAGCATACAAAAGATTGAAGCAAACCAACACACACACACAGCACATATAATAACACCAATTTTTATTTTATTTTTTTTGAGATTCTGATATTTGTTTTTTAATCATTCATAAATCATAAATCATAAATAAAGACATCAAAGGGGCAATGGGATGGGCCTTCCTTTCCCGGCCCACTTGAATTTAGAAGACAAAAGAAAGCTGAAGAAAAGGCCAGTAAACATTTTATAATAATATATAGCTCACCAAACATGAGTTGGGATATGTATCATTGTCATATGGCAAGCATAAAACAATAATAAAATACTCAAACACGAACAGGTGAATAAAAAAGACACATTTCTTTTCCGAAACCAAGTCAAATCACATGCTAGAGGGGCAATGACCCCATCATAAGGAAAGTACAGGGGAGTAATTCAATTCGTAAACTTGCATGTAGAAAGGGCAATTTTACATGCCGTTAGACTTGAACCTCGATGCTTTTATGTTATTTTAAGTGTTTCTTTTATATTACCGCAAGTCTAATCTTATTAAAGTTAAATTAACATTATAAATTTATATGAGTATTTTAAAATCGCTCTCTGTGAGAGTTGAGAAGTCTGAAAAGGTACGACTGTCTATACTCTACATCTAAATCTCTTCAGAGCTGTGAAAGCAGAATCTACACTGCGAGTTATTATTGTTATTAATTATTATGCTAAAAATAATGATGCAACAGCCCATCACCATTGAATCTCCCTCAAATAATGTCCTCCTCAGGAAATTTGAATGCATGTATCAGCTGATTAGACTACAGTAGCATCTCAATTGAAACTCATAATTGAAAGTCGAAAATTCTGGTAATTTTGCAAATTCCTGATATAGTTACGTGGTAATATTACATCTAGATACTCCGTAATAGCGAGGCATTCGAGTTCAAGACATGGACTTCTGATTTCCTACATTAGTATTGGTTTACATAACAGTGGCAGCCAAGTTTTCATTTTTCTTTTCTATGGTTAAATTGAAAGAGATCAATGTATTTTCAGGGACACCATATTTTGAGTTGTGTAAATAGGGATGACTGATAAGGATGACTAGTTGTGCTAGATAAAGATCAAGGGAAGAAGGATATATCATGACTCATGAGTCATGCGAATCTAGGTGTTAGAACATCCCTTTTGGCTTTTGCAATGACTTGATAGAACTTCTCTTTAGGATAAACCTGTTCTGTTCATCAATTCCTTCTTAAAATGAGAATAAAGGAAGAAAATACGCGCCATCCATTTCCTCAAAAGGATTTCAGAACTTTAATGAGCTAAGCACACAAAAGCTTGACCAGGTGGTGATCAAATAAACCTTGCATCTATCCCTGATTCAAAACAAATAGGCATGCCCATGTAATAGGAATATATATTGGACTCTTGAAAATACATAATCTCAGACACCACATAAAAATTTTCACCCGCAAGTATTTGCATGAAAGTTCATTTCACTTGTGTTTACATCGCTGCTTCTCGGGTCATATACTTACTAAAAGAATGATATAGGAATTGACATTTAAGACTGTTCATCAACACCAAAGAAAGCAGGTTTAAAGACTGATTCAGGGGAACGAGTTCTTCAGACATAGGACAGCAATAAGAAAAACAGTTCATTCAGACCTGAATGGGCAGTCTTACAACAGAATCGTGAAACAGTTCATTCAAACCTTTCCTTGAATCAATCCATCAAGAACCAACAAAATGGAGAGCCATTCGTAGTGGTTCTCCGAAAGATAGGGAAACATTCAGTAGAACATCTACGCTCGATAATTTTCTATCCGTCATATACTATACATACAAAATCGATTTTCACTCTGGCTTGGAGTACAAGTCAATCATTTTTCAACCTCTAAGGAAAAAGGGGTGATTTAGAAACAAAACTAAACATTATGCAACAAAAGTATGTCATTTCAAACATCCTAATTCATCAAAATTCTAGTAAAAGAAGCAGAGACTTTAGAAAGGGGAGACAACTCACTGATTATCTTCACCAGTAACAAAAGCTACAACAACAGTAATGTCATCAAGCTTTCCACCGGTGTAGCGATACCCGGCATCATGTGCAGCTGCAGCAAATGGCGTTTTCCGGTTACGATCCAGAGCTCTTTGCTGAGCTAGAGCCGNNATGTTTTGAGCTGTCACCTGAGGATCCCGGTGTGATCTCAATGCTTGAACGACCAATGCAGCAATCTCATTGTTGTATAAATTATCAAATAATCCATCTGTTCCAGCAACTATGACATCCCCTGGAGCAACTGGGAATGTCAAGACCTGACAAAAACAGAAAATGCTGTTGCTTACCATGTACTTGGTTCATGGAAATCTTATACTGCAAAGAAACCCAGAGGACACATATGATCACACAGATAAAATGTTGGTGAAGAAACAAGTCTGATAGCCTTCCTTGTATGCATTAAAATATAAGGGCCTCATTTCCATATTACTCTTAATCAAGATGAGGATACGATTATAAAGTAGTGATGGCAAAAGAAGATAAGGTTAGTCGAACAGCATAACTTCCAAGTCCTAATGACAACATTTTTTAACAAAAAAACTGTGGTTCAAACGTGAGTATCATCTAGACTAAGACAGGGCTGGACTAACTACTATGGCACAAGCAAGCCCAAATACTCCTGTTGTCCTACTTCCAAATTCTATTAAGAAGGGTATAATAAACTCACAGCCTCACATTTGACTTGGAGAGGTATGATGAAACAAATAAAATCATTCCGGTCACTAGAGGTAGTACGTTCATCTGAGAAGAGACAATATCAGCATACTTTTGTTGGTAAGGCATAGTACTTTCCTCTGCTATATTGTATTAAGATTTTGCATAGTTACCATCATATGTTTTATTAGTATTTCTTAGTTCATTCCCTATTGCTTATTTTGAGTTTCTTCTATAAAATTTTTTTTCAAAATCCTTTTTTCTAGGTCTTTTAGAATGAGCCTCTCTACGGGCAAATATGTCTATAGGGGTAAGGTTGCCCACATTTGAATCTCCCCAGACCCCGCAAAAACGG
>NCQV01059656.1:0-11329 GCA_002740545.1 Lophocereus schottii
ATTGAAGTGGGTTGAATTTTGTATTTTTTTTCAGGTAGGTTGAAATAGGTTGAAGCAGGTTGAAGTGGGTTGAGGTTGGTAAATGTGGATTGACCCACGAAAAGAACAGAGCCTCAATCTATTCTTTTTATTTTGTTGACTCAATTTCTTGACGTTGTCATCGTCACTCCAATGTTTAAGCATATCATTCCAAATACTAGGCGGTAACCACTTCGATTTTTTGTTGTTTTTCCTGGCGTATCCTAGAATGTCCCTAAGTTGAGTTGCACCTCTATACTCAAACCTACGCCATATCTAAGTTTCATTGTTTGGATGCCAGTAGTAGTGTTTCTGTACCAAAATTGAAGTATATTAGTAATTGAACATTCCGAACAATCCAATTACGACTTTCAAATTCATTGTACGGATAATTAACCTTGAACTCATTGAACCAAATGTCTCTCTGAGTTTGTGGAACTTCTCCCCACGTGGTCCAAGGGCGTAGGTACTTACCTGCAAAACTTTCGACAATTTTCTGAACTACACACTGATATGGAACAAAACTAAGAATACAAAAAGAATTTGTTAACAGTACTCACTGTATGTATCAAAAGAATATGATTAGTGAAGAAGTTACAAACTTCATAAAGAACTTACGTGTCACCAACAGGTTGTAAATATATCTTATTATTGGTGTTCACTGTGTCACTTTCAGGTATAGAACTATGTCTATCTCTTCCTCCCCCTTCATTTTAAACCCCTTCGTTGTGTACTGAGTGATTTGGCATTCTAGGTTGCCCCATAAACTGATTACTGTTAAAATGTGGACTAACAGTACTAAACTGTTGATAAAGTAATGGAGTAGATGAAGCACCACCCATGTAAGGAATATTGGGTTGAATTGGTGGTTGCATACCCGCAGCAAACAAAGGTGGTTGCATGTGGGGTTGCTCATTCATACCATCAAAATAATTTCCGAATGGTTGACTTGGATCAAGAAAACCTCCAAACATTCCAATAAAGGTGTTTGTATCATAATTTTGATCAGCGGGATTATACTGTGGGATCGGTTGTGGTACTCCTCTACTCGCATTATTCCTGACCGTTCGACCACGACCACGTCCACCATTGAGTCCAGACATCTAACAAATAAGAACAACAAAAAATACAACCATGCCATTTTTCATACTATTGTCAGTGAAAAATTACAGCACATACAAACAATTTTTTTCTGAGTTTGCAATAAAGAAAAACTTTATACACATGCATAAAAATCCATACAACGAAAAAATTTAACCAATCATGGTGGGACACATCGTCATCGTCATCATCACCACTTTGCAATGCCGTATTTTCATCATCGTTATTATCAGTGTCTTCATCTTCATCCTCTCATTGACCTTCTTCATCCTCTTCATCACCATCATCATGTTCACCATTCCCATCGTGATCATCACCCCAATCATGTCCATCAACATCATCAGTTTCTACAGTTTCATTGACTAATGTGGTGACTATTACATTGTCCACATTCATGTTTGTCATTCCAAATTATTGATAAGCAAGTTCTAGGTTAACTTTATCTTTAGGAGTACCGCGAGATTTGTTTGGTATAACTACCCACCAATTCGCTTTTCCTGATATCCCCTCAAGGTACTTAACATACACCACTTGGGTTACAACATCAGCAAATATGAATGGGTCAAACTTTCTGTAACGTCTGGTATGATTTACTTCGGGATATGGGGTAAATTTAGGATAACGTAACCCCCGAGGAACATTCGGGTCAAACCACTCACAATTAAAAAGTACACATTTTTTAATTGGCTCACCCGTGAATTCAACACGAATAACTTTGTGAAATATACCATAATAATCCCCTGATACTTCGTCACCTTCGCCAACTCCTTTGACACACACGCCACAATTATATGTTGCTTTACCTTCATTTCTAACCTTGGTATGAAACCGATAACCATTAAATTTATATCCAGAAAAACATTCCACCACCATAAGCAGTCCATGAGACAAGTTCACCAAAAAATCTTATCTCTCATCATTAAACACCCGATATGAATTGACCTACGAAGAGATAAAGAAGGCAATCCTCTTAAGAATTACAGAAATGTATTTTAGGAGTTGAAGATTACTTATGAAAAATTACTTACATTACATTCAAATCACTGTGCAAAATTTGCCTCGATGAACAAGTCAAATTTCACATCACTCGCGTTTGGATTATGACCGCGAAATTGATGTCTGAACCAACTGTAATGTTTAACGAATGAAATTAATTAATTATTATTCGATAATTATTAAGTATTCAAATGAAACTTTCAGTAACTGATATACTTACTCTAAATATGGTTGCACTTCAACACAATTCAGTAAAATATGAAGGCGAGCGACACAGTACTCTGCCTCAATAAGATACCTTCTTCCTCGATTCCCAAATGGAGTACCCTTACGGTTGAACACCGATAGAGTTGGCATTTGTGGTTCAGGTTGTTGTATACCCTCATTACGCCCAATACTTGAGCTATCCAAGCTTGATCGAAAATAGTACTCGGCGAAATGTTTTATCTCAAACGCCAAGTATGCGTGAACCATAGATGCCTCAACACGAGCTTTATTCTTTGCTGTAGATTTCAACCAACCAAAGTACCTCTCAAATGGATACATCCATCGATATTGAACAGGGTCACCCAACAAAACTTCTTCGACTAAATGAATAGGCAAATGTTCTATGACATTCCAAAAACTAGGAGGGAAAACTGCCTCCAATTTACAAAGAATTACAGCAATGTTCTTATTCATTTCTTCCAGCGTGCTAACTTGTAGCTCACTGGAGCATAGGTTTCTGAAAAATTAACTAAATTCAACCAAGGGTCCCAACACATCATCCGGAAGAGCAGCAAAAGTTATTGGAAGAAGATTCTCCAAAAACACATGATGATCATGGTTTTTCATTTTTTGCAACTTTGTGTTAGATGGATCCACCCAATTGCCCACATTAGAGCAATAACCATCAGGCACATGAACCTCCCGCAACCATTGACAGACAGCCCTTTTTTGAGGTAACGACAGTGCGAACTTGGCTTTTGACTTACACAATCCATCAGTTGATCCTCTTGTAGCCAAGTCCAACTCCTGCCTACTACACAAAACAGACATATCCATCCTTACTTTGATATCATCCTTTGTTTTTCCCGGAACATCCATCACGGTGTTTATAATATTTTCACTGAAGTTTTTCTCAATATGCATCACATCAAGGTCATGCCTCAACAGTTGATGCTTCCAATACGGCAACTCCCAAAAGATACTCTACTTTGTCCAATTACGTTCATTTTCCTCAAATCCCAAAATTTGAAAATTGATATCTGTAATCACTTTAGGCAAAGTCGATATTGTATCATACAACATCTCACCAGTGATCCTTCGGGAAGGGTCAATGTGTATGCTCTTTCCTTTGCGAAAAGCAACTTTATTAGCTCTAAAACAATGATTGCGAGGCAAGAACCGACGATGGCAATCGAACCAAGATGGCTTTCGGCCATACTGTAACTGAAATGCACAATTCTGATGCATATAAACCGGACATGCTAACAACCCATGAGTACTCCAACCAGATAACATATCATATGCGGGAAAATCATTAATAGTCCACATCAATGCGGTATGCAATCTAAAAGTTCCACCGCTTGAAATATCAAATGTATCAACCCCAACATCCTACAGCAATTTCAACTCATCTATTAAGGGTTGCAAGTACACACCAATCCTGTTCTTCGGATTTGTTGGACCCGGAATAATACAATTTAAAAACATATATGGAGTAGTCATACACATTTCGGGAGGTAAGTTATAAGGTGTTACCACAATTGGCCACACAAAATACGATCTTTCAGATATGGAAAATGGTGTGAAACCATCAGCACAAAGACCTAACCTCACATTCCGAGGCTCTGCTGCGAAGTTTGAATACTTTTGGTCGAAATGCTTCCAAGTTAAACCATCTGACGGATGTCGGAGAACACCTAATTCTTGGCGGTGCTCATGATGCCATCTCATATGGACGGCAGTCTTTTTTGAGACATACAATCGTTGCAATCTCGGGATTAAAGACAGGTAGTGTATTTTTGCATATGGTAAATCCTTACAACCTCGTTGGTGGATTTCTTTGGTAATTGTCTTGCATGTCCACAAAATTTGCATGCGGACAAACCCTCATCTTATTTATAATAAAGCATGCAACCATTAGGACAACAATCAATTTCCTGAACATCTATACCCAAATCTCTCACTTTTTTAAGCTGCTGATGATAATTTTTTGGAATGCCACTTTTAGAAGGGCATACATCTTTCATCAGGCCAACAACTTTATTGAAACAACGTTGACACATGTTGTGTCCCGATTTAATGCTCAGTAGCCTCACAGATGTTTCAAGTTCAGTTATGTCACACCCTTCATACAAAGGTTTCTGAGTAGATTCCAACATAGTGTAAAAAGTCTCATGATTTACGTCATGAGGACTACTCATGTTCATTTCATTAGCTTGGAACACAGCATGCACCATGTTCTCCATACGAGTATGATCGTTGTAATCATAATCAAAATTCATAGAATGTGAACTACTTGCACCCCCTACTTTCGAATTATCTTCTTCTCCATGACTTGTCAAATACCAATAATTCTTCACAAATCCCTTTCTATACAAATGAGACTTTACAACGTCAGGTGCAAAATATTGCATATTCTTACACTTGACACATGGACATCTATAAACTCCATTAATTTTGTACTCCTCCTGATTTCGTGCAAATTCATCAAACATATTAACTCCCATCAACCACTTATCTCTAAGTCCATGTCCACTAGGATTTCTTTTTCTATACATCCATCGACGATGCAACGGCCCATCCATATATTGCTAATATGATCTCCTTAATTGTTACATACACTACAATTAATTGTAATAAAAATCTTTCAGAAATGTATTGAACCAGTTCAACATATATACATGAATTACATAAAAATATATTTAACATAACTATTAAATATATCGTAACACACCTAATTAAGCATTAAACGTAAATTACATAATTTATTTCACACTTAACACACTTAAATAAAAATTAAACATACTTAACATACTTAAACAATTCAACCAAAACTTCAAGGCACTACATATTATTTGTAAAAATATATGGAATCAAACATCAAACACAAATGAAATTATTACTTCGAACTTCTTTCAGATAAATAAATCCAAACCAACTTAATAACATATAATGCAATTAACATAATGAGCAAACTTCAAGTAATATATACTTAACACACCTGAATATATACTTAATATATCTAATTAAAATTTAATATAATTCACATCCGTATGTTACGAAAAAATAAATTTCATATTAAACCAACCAAATCATATAAAAAATTAACCATGTCTCAAAAAAAGCATAGTATTCACTTATTTACCAAAAATTAATATACACAACAAATAAAAAAAAAACACGCACTTAATGTTATTAAACCATTTATAAAAACGAAACATATATTAAATTAGAATTATTGCACATATTACACATGATGTTTAATTATTCAAATCAACATGCGTCACCTATTAAATTAGAATTACATAATACTTTTTCCTTATGATAAAAAATTCTCACAACGCCTCAAATACAACAATTAATGTAATTAAACATATATGCTAAAAATAATTAATTTCACATAATAATATTATTTTTCCACATAGGTCTCATTAAACAACAATTACAAATGAAACCACCGATTTCATACCTCATCTAATTAAACAAAACCAAACGAAAAAATTACCATTAACATACTCACCAAACTTACATTAATATATACTTAACATATATATAAATTCACAAAAATAACAAGAAAATCAAACATACTTTAAAAATCATACATGGTTAACATATTTAACATTTTATAATGAGCGACCTCATTTTACTTAAATTGTTCACATCAATAAAACATATTATACATGCTTAATATACTTAACATACTTAACATTTTAAAATAACAAATTAAACACATCAAACTAAACAAATATACTTCCAGATTAAAATTAACAAAAATGAACATCACATAACAAATAAACATAATTTTAATGCGCAACAATTCTACTAACCTTCAAACACGAAAATCAAACGTATTATCGGCGGCGAGGCACGGCGGCGGCGAGGCGACGGCGGTGGCGGCGAGGCGGCGACGGTCACACTCGAAAAATTAAAAACATACAAAATATCAATTAATTTAACTATTTTAATTTTAAACAACGTATTAACAAAAAAAATAACTCACCGATCACTTTTCCGATCACCAAAACCTTCAACCTTCACTTTCTCTCTCTTCCTCCTCGACACCTTCTCTCTCTAAATTTTGCATTTGCCGGCCAAACAAACCCCTCCCCAAAATTTAAAACGAACGCAAACGCTTGCCTCGAGATCCACAAAATCCACCGACGACGGAATTTCCGACGGAATCCGACGGTTTCCGACAAAAATCCGTCGGAATTTCCGTCAGATTTCCGTCGGAAAATCCGTCGGAAATTTTGACATCCGTCGGGCCCGCCGGCTTTTCCGTCGGATTATCTGATATTTTCCGACGTCCAATTTCCGCGTCGCTTTTTCCGTCGGAGATGCGCTGCGTTTTTGTAGTATCAAGTTACAAAACAAAGAAAAGGTCATCACCATCACTAAAACATTTTTCGCAACAAAGTAGTTTTATGTACTATTAAAAATATAACGCTACTCGAAATCAATAATACTTTCAAATTAGTATTTAGCTCCCTTTTTTTTGGATTTTTTAAACGCCAATCATGTGGCAAATATTTTAATAAGGATTTTAGCAATAAAAATTGGTCGTTTTTTTAGAACTTTACAAAGAAAGCAAACCGTCATCGAAGTCGTTTACTGCTCAATGACTCAACGACCTCTCATTGGGATATTGGCGTTTGACCATGACGAGAATTCGTGGGACAACCAATTGGCTTGCCCTGTTTATCCCGTTTCCTTTGAGGCCATTCTCAACGCGGGGAATGCATGCCATAAGTGGGGCAGTATTTAAAAAAAAATTGGCGTGGAGCATTTCCAGCCATGGGAGAACGCGGGCAAGCACCTATGGCGGACTTTTTTCCACTTTATTTTTATCCTTTTGTTTTTTTGTCTTTTCTTTTTTTCCTTGAAAAATATTATTTAAGTAATTTTTTAAAAAAAATGTTATATATTATGGGATGGGTTCATAATAAATGTTTTGTTGGAGAATCTAAATTAGAATTTCATATGTTGGAGAAGTGAAGGAATATATGTTATAAAAAATAAAAATTTTACTGATGTAATAGGATAGAGTTCCAAAATTTGAAACTTGGGTTGGGAATGCTTTGAGCTCGGGATAACCACCCAAAATATATTAGTCTAACCATTAGAATTAGCTATGGGGTATGATTGATAATGGTTATGTAATCACTTTTTTAATTATATTTTCATAGTTAGACTAATATATTTTAAGTGATTTAGCATTTATTTTTCAAAATAAGATTTTGGGTTCTAACCATTTTAATAAATTTAACACATTATATTTAGAGTGTTTCTGGAGAAACTTAGGCAAGTATGAGATGAAAGTTCGGACTTATGGATGGATGATGTATCAGCTTGCTAGAGACGCTAATGTGCTCCTCTTCGACGACCTTCACAAAAGGTCGATCATGGGTTTGATCCAAGGCTCTTTTGACACTCAAGTTAGTCTAGAAAGTAGAAAATGGAAAAGGAGAAATAAAGGCAGAGATGATTTACTAATTTTGAGAAAATATCATAACTGTCATATCATACATAGTTATCAATACTTGTCATAACGATGACAAATAAGGATGATCATTATCGGTTATCCAGACATTCAGTTAACCGAAAATTGGTCTAACAAAAATTCGGTTCATAAAAATCGTAAACTGAAAATCGAGTCGAAACTTATGGTAAACCAGTTTTTGGTTAACTAAACTTTTTCGTTCGGCAAATATATGAACCGTAACTAAACCGAAAAACTTAGTTAACTGATTTTTCGGTTTGATTAATCAGATTTTCGATTTGGTTACCAATTTAACTGTTAATTTGCATTGTTAAATTTCAATTTTCACTCATTTTTAATCTAATTTAACCATTTATGACAATGTTAATTTACATATTATTGTAAGTTTAGTCTTATCTTTTTATAATTACAACATCTACATTTTGACTAATATAAAATTAAGTATTTATTTTTAAAAATTGAAGTTTTGATTTTTATTAATCATGCGGTTAACCAACTTTGAAACGGCTGAACCGCAATCAAAACCGTGAGATGTTTGATTTAGTTAATCGAATTGAATTAAAAAAATTGATTCGATTAATCGGTTTTTCGGTTCCATATTTTTTCCGTATTCAGTACAGTTTTTCAATTTCGAATTTGTTTGCTCACCCCAAATGACAGGTAGTGGTGTCTGTAGTTTCAAAGTTGGTGCCTAAGGGCAAGATAGTAATCCCACATTTTGATAGGTGAAATGACATTTTTGCCCCTGCCTTTTCCTTTGTCCTGCCACCAAGCCACCCCTTGACTTATGTTAACTTAGCCTTGCCATGTGTTAATTTGCCGTCTATGAGGTCCTAAAAAACTTATGAATGCACAGCAACTCAACTTCTTGACAAAACACTAACTATAAGGCTAAAAATATGTTCTTATTGTTAGAAGATTTCTTTTTCCCTTGAAGATTTGGCTTCTCTCCCTCTCTCCACGCTCTCTCTTCACGTCCATTGAGTAGGTGGGTCCTTGTATTCACATGTCATTAAAATGAAGAAGTAACCCGGAAAATTCCAAGGAAAAGCAAAGAGAACCAAAAGTACGCACATGGGACAAAGAGAACCCACTCCCCACTACTGAGCCTTCTTGACTTGGCAGAGCCTGTCCTCTACGCCCGGACAAACCTTCTAAAATTAAAATATTCCTTCGTACACCTTCATGCATTTTCTGTAACATAAAATCATTTTTTGTATATATATATATATATATAAAATATGTATGGTTAAATATTGAAATTGTCATTTCTATTGCATTTGTCCTTTATCTTCCTTGCTCTTCATCCTTTTTTGTTTCCTTGGCTTAATCCAAATTTGATTGATAGCATTGGCCACCAATCGGACTTG
The DNA here is from genome assembly GCA_002740545.1 of Lophocereus schottii. Classification (NCBI taxonomy): domain Eukaryota; kingdom Viridiplantae; phylum Streptophyta; class Magnoliopsida; order Caryophyllales; family Cactaceae; genus Lophocereus; species Lophocereus schottii. The sequence goes on from NCQV01059656.1 coordinate 9,193, forward strand.
CCATAAGTTCTTTAAACTCAGCCTATTTAGTTTGATTTTAATTTTTACTAAAATCTTAGAGGATTATTTGGGTTTGATTCGAATTTGATTAATAGAATGGAGTCTTCAAATCTATAAGTTCTTCAAACTCAATTTTATTAAAAGTTCCACCTATTTTATTTAATTTGCATTATAAGTAAAGTCTTAGAGGATTATTTTCGAGTGTATAGAGATGATTATGCTTTTTTTAAAAAAATTTTTTGATTAATGTTTACTCTCATTTTTGCTATTATTGTCAGAATTTTTGATAAGGAGATATAAGTTCCATAAGATCTCATATCTTATTTCAACTATAAAGAACCCTGCCCCATTTGATCCACTTCATAAACACATTGAGCTTTATTAGGTTTATTTTACCTATTAAATGAAATGAATTTAAGATTAATAACGCAGCCATTCTAAACATATGAACAAGATGAATACCGACTTTACACAGACTTGGTGTGGTGGAATTTGTGAAAAATATACTTCTTGATTGATTATGAATTTGATTGAGAATTTTCTAATTCAACTTCCATATTTACAAGCCACATTTAATGGGAAAAATAATCCACTCTCGGAAGAAATCAAGTTTAACAAGTGACATATATGGCAATGATAGATGTATAAATTTGGAAAAGCTAAATCAACATTAATTGTTGGATAAAAAGATTACTATTTTAAACTAAAGTAAAAACAAATATGTTCATTTATGTTTAACTAATTTAGATAGTTTATTAGTTAATTTATGAATAAATGTTTTAGATGCTTACCAATGCAAATAACAACATGTAGGGCATATATGATCCAGAACTAATGTTCATGATAAAAAATCCAAAATCTTAGCCAGCAAGTGCAGGATTGTCAAACTCCAAGCTATTTGAAGTTGTTGGAGGACCACAAAATTGTAGAATGGTATAAATTGGAATCCCTGGCAAACTTGAAACTTTGATTCCAACTTCGCCAAGAAAAACCGTTAATATTATACAATGGACCCGGAAAAAGTTAATAAATGATCCTACAAAAAAGTTAACTTACACAGTTTTAGTTGACCTATGAGGCTATGGATCATTGGATTGTATAGTTCCTCCTCGTCGAAGGCAAGACTTGGGAATTGAAGAAAAAAAAATTATTGTAACATCTTATCCTCAAAAAATCATTATTATTTTTATTTTTATTTTTATTTTCTGTTTTTATGTTTATATTTATGTTCATATTTTTCTTTTTTTTTTTCTTCTATGCAAATGAAACAAGATTAACGTGTCCAGTATAGAATACAACTTCTAACACCTTAACCACTTCATCTTCTCCCCCAAAATTTGGAACTAACTTCATCTTTATCTAACTTTCTTTCGATAATCCTATATTGTTGAGGGTTAGAAAGGTTGGTTTCTGACCATCATAGCCTTCATATTTATAGCTTTTTTTTATGATTTTTAGTAGTACTTTTATTTTCTAGTAGCAATTTTTCATTGTGAGAGTTGTTTCTCTCTTTGATTGTGAGAGTTCTTCACTATGACTGTTTTTATTTGTTTTTGAGCAATTGTTTCACTTGCCTTTGAAGGGATGAAGTCCTACTTTATTGCAAAGTGGCTCTTCGATCAAATTCAGCACTTCAAATGGAGTTCATAATGTACGAAGACTATCTTACATAAGAAAATTACACTAGATCAGTAGATCTACTTTCAGAATGTGATTCTCTTCTCCTTTATGTTGTATTTTGAAACAAGGAAGCCGACGATCAATGTTTGTAAAAATAATTTTTTAGAAATATAGATTGTATTTTGACATTAAAAATGGCATTTGCTTACGTTCAATCTATTGTTAATGTTATCTATATAACTCTATATAAAATTGAGTGATAGCATATGTGATCGACATGTGGATAGCTTAGGTGGCGTTGAAAATTGAGATGTCCAGCTATTATTGATTTACTTTGTCTTTCATTTATTCATAAATATTATTAATGATTATATTCATATTAAAAGTGTCCATTATTACTTGCATTTATATGCAAAAAAAATTAATTTTTTAATTTAAAAAATAACATTCATACCCAAAATTCTTCTATTTTTCTAATTGGTAAAACACAGCTGAAGCTTGGAATTAAGGAGTAAGA
>NCQV01059657.1:0-10658 GCA_002740545.1 Lophocereus schottii
CTATGAAAAATTTTATGTGTTGTCAAATCATAAAGCTTGTATCCTTTAAAACCAGGTGTGTAACCAAGTAGAACATATTTAAGGGTCTTAGGTTCAAATTTATCTTGTTCCCCCATTTGTGAGCAAAACAAAGACGTCTTATTGTCCTTAAATCTTCATAAACTGGAGGTTTTTTGTGAAGGATTTCAAAGGGGCTTTTCTAAGACAATTTTTTCATAGGAAGCTTGTTAATAATATGAGTGGCAGATAAAATACATTCTCCCCAAAAAGACTTTGGAAAACCAGCTTGAAACCTAATGGCCCGAGCTGTTTCCAGAAGATGTCTATGCTTTCTTTCTGCCACACCATTCTGCTGTGGGGTTTTAACTATAGAACATTGATGTAAAATTCCCTTTTGAGAAAAAAAATTTGAGTAGGTTGATTGAATGAACTCAGTTCCATTCTCAAAACGAACCATTTAGATCTTGGACTGAAACTAAGTTTCTGCCATAGCAAAAAACTGTGCAATGACTGAAGCAACTTGAGACTTATTTTATAATAAAGTAGTCCAAGTACATCTGTTGAAGTTATCTACAATGGTTAGAAAATACTTAGCATCAGTGATGGATGCTACTCTATAAGGTCCCCAGAGATCCATATGTATTAGTTGGAATGGTGTAGTGGAGGAAACAGTGCTTGTATGAAAAGGTAGTCTATGAGACTTTGCAAAAATGCAAGTTTCACAGAAAAAATCGAATGGTTTGTGAGGCTTATAAAGAGCAATATGTTGTATTTTGGACATAGAAGTATGTCCTAACCTAGCATGCAAAGAATTAAAAGAGACAGAGTTACATTGTGCATTATTGGAAGCAGTTAAAGCTAATTTGGAAGAGTGCATGATAGGAGGTCCTGGAGACAAAGATGATAATCTGTACAATTCACTAGCAAAAGGTGCAACAGCCACAACCTTCATAGTTATAAGGTCCTGAAAAACACATTTGTGGGGATAAATTGTTATAAAAATTGGTTGCTCAGATAACAACTTGCCTATGGATAGCAAATTGAACTTGAATTCTGGCACATAGAGTACATTTTGCAGGACAAGGTTTGATTCTAAAGAGATTTGGCCAACTTTAGTTACAGGTTTTATGTTTCCATTAGAAAGAGTGACATGAGTGGGTTTGTGTAAGGTAGTGGTGGAAGAAAACAAAGTATGATCATAGGTGATATGGTCACTTGCATCTGTATCTACAATCCAAGAGCTAGAACAATTATTAGGCACAGCAAAACATATACTGGAATGAGGTGAGACAATACCTGCAAAATGAGCATAAGCACTGAAGCCTTTATCTTGAGAATTTGTTGTCTGCTTACCCTTCATGAGATTCATCATTTCCTGGGCTAATGCTTGAACCATAGTTTGATCAATATGCCAAAAGTCCTTCTTAGTAGTCACCTTGTTAGTCTCATCCAAAGGAGAATCTTGAGTCATTTCAGAGGTAACAACATTCACAGCCATCCTGGAATTAGATCCTCTCATCTTGCCATCTTTATCCTTTGGACCTTCATACCAATCAGGAAAGCCTGGAGTTTGAAGCACTGATCATGAAGCGAATGTCATGACCACCCAAGTCACAACCTATCTTAAGGACGAAGCAAATTTCATGCCCACTCAAGTTCAAGAGAGCTCCCAAATCCTCTTTAATGCTCACAAGGTTCATCAAAGGGAACTTGGCCCATGTGCTATTTTGGAGCTTCAATTCCAATCTCATCCTAAACCTTTAGGGTGCATTACTCTTCTATTAAGGGAACTTCAAGAGGCCTTCTAAAGGGTTTAGTCTATCAACATGAAGCTAAACCCTCGGAGATAATAAAGGAGCCTAAAACAGCAAGACTTATGCAAGCTGCAATTTTACCCAGTTTCAACCCGATTTTGTGGGATTTATTATGCAAACTTGGCATGGGTTTAAAATTCTGAAAACATACTTTTGGGAACCCTTAATATGTATTATTTAAGGACTTATAAATAGTTCTAGATGAAGTCCTTAGAGAATACGTCTAATGGAGCCATTTTCCAGATGCTGCAGAAACTGACCCAGCCTGCATATACTGCACCTTTCGGCCCATATCTCCTAAACAGGATCTTCAAATTACCTGAAACCTAATCCACATGAAAGCTGACTTCTTAAGATTTCCAAAATGGGTTATTTCATCGAATTTGGCTGAGGAACCTAAGAGATATGGCTGTTCAAATTTAATACTTAAAACCTGAAAAAGTGGCAGATCAAGCTTAGTGCACCTTTCGGCCAATATCTCCTAAATGGTAGTTCCAAATGGCCTGAAACCTACTCCACGTGAAATCTGACTTCCTAAACTTTTCAACAAGGCCTTTTTTTATCAAATTTAGCTGAGGATTCTAAGAGATACGGCTGCTCAAAGTTGATCCTTAAAACCTGGAAAGGTGGCAAACCAAGCTTAGTGCTCCATTACCTAGCTCATGCTTGAAAGCAACAATAGTGAAGAAGTGACTCCTGTACATCCCAAAATCATCCCCCTCATTTCACAATACAAAGATGTTTTTCCACAAGATCAACAACCCATTGCCTATTTTAGTGAGAGGCTCAATGGTTCAAAAAAGAATTACTCAACATATGATAAAGAGTTTTATGCATTGGTAAGAGCTCTTGATCATGGGTCTCATTCCTTAAGGCCAAAACAATTTGTGCTCCATTCGGACCATGAGGCTTTGAAGTATTTGAATGGTCAACACAAACTCAATCTAAGGCATACTAAATGGGTTGAATTCATGCAAAGTTTTTCATTTGTGGCCAAGCATAAGAAGGGGAGTACCAATGTGGTTGCGGATGCTCTCTTAAGGCGACATTCTCTACTAGCCGTAAAGGAAGCAAGGGTCCTTGGCTTCCAATTCATCTATGATCACTACCAAGATGATCAGGATTTCAAGCCTTACCTCAATGGTCAAGAAGGCAACAAGCATAGCCCCTACACTCACCAAGAGGGCTTCTTATTCAAGGGCAACGAGCTTTGTATTCCAAAAGGACCCATCCGAAAGCTTCTGTTAAGGAAGTTCATAGAGGAGATCCAATTGAGCACTTCGGAATCCAAAAGACTATTGATATGCTTAAGAAACACTTCTTTTGGCCTAAGATGGGAGGTAATATTCATGAGATATATGAGGCAAGAGCCACCAAGCACCGAAAAGCTATCACCTTCAAGCCCGAGGACTTAGCATGGTTACACTTAAGAAATGAGAGATTTCCATCAAGAACAAAAAATAAACTTATACTTAGAGGGGATGGTCTGTTCAAATTCCTTGAGAGGGTGAATGATAATGCCTACAAGTTAGAGTTGCCTAGATATATGTGTGTATCTTCTACATTCAATGTGGGTGATCTCACAGCCAGTCTTGACGATGAAGAATATGGTGTTGATTTGAGGCCAAATCACATTCAAGAAGGAGAGAATGAAGCGAATGTCATGACCACCCAAGTCACAACCTATCTTAAGGACGAAGCAAATTTCATGCCCACTCAAGTTCAAGAGAGCTCCCACATCCTCTTTAATGCTCACAAGGTTCATCAAAGGGAACTTGGCCCATGTGCTATTTTTGAGCTCCAATTCCAACCTCATGCTAAACCTTTAGGGTGCATTACTCTTCTATTAAGGGAACTTCAAGAGGCCTTCTAAAGGGTTTAGTCCATCAACATGAAGTTAAACCCTCAGAGATAATAAAAGAGCCTAAAACAGCAAGACTTATGCAAGCTGCAATTTTACCCGGTTTCAACCCGGTATTGTGGGATTTATTATGCAAGCTTGGCATGGGTTTAAAATTCTGAAAATATACTTTTGGGAACCCTTAATATGTCTTATTTAAGGAATTATAAATATTTCTAGATGAAGTCCTTAGAGAATACGTCTAATGGAGCCATTTTTCAGATGCTGCAGAAACTGACCCAGCCTACATATACTGCACATTTCGGCCCATATCTCCTAAACAGGATCTTCAAATTACCTAAAACCTAATCCACATGAAAGCTGACTTCTTAAGCTTTCCAAAATGGGTTATTTCATCCAATTTAGCTGAGGAACCTAAGAGATATGGCTGTTCAAAGTTAATACTTAAAACCTGAAAAAGTGGCAGACCAAGCTTAGTGCACCTTTCGGCCAATATCTCCTAAATGGTAGTTCCAAATGGCCTGAAACCTACTCCACGTGAAATCTGACTTCCTAAGCTTTTCAACAAGGGCTTTTTCATCATGGCTGAGGATTCTAAGAGATATGGCTGCTCAAAGTTGATCCTTAAAACTTGAAAAGGTGGCAAACCAAGCTTAGTGCTCCATTACCCTTGTTTTATGGCTTTGTTTACTTTTTCCCTTGCTTTATGGACGTGTGTAGGCTTGTTTTTTCTTATTTTTGCAGCTTATTGAAGGCTCTCATCCATTATATAAGGAAGCCTTAGGATTGTATGAAACACACTTGAATGATATATGAAGTAGCTCAAAGCTTTCTCTCAAAAATCTTAAGTTCTCTTTATCCTTTCTAAGGTGGTGAGTCTTGAGTGGAATCCTTTATAGAATTGTAGGTGGCATAGCCTTTAAGTAATTCTTGGTGGATCCTTAGGCTTGATTGGTGGCGTAGCCTTTAAATCAAGTCATATCTTGTTACTAATAGGAAATTCGTTACTAAAATCAAGCAAGTTACATCCGGCCAATTGCTACACGCTCCAGATCAATAGTATGGTTAGTTTTGTGGCAATGAGTACAAAATTGTTTAGCAGCTGACTTCCTATCTCTCCTCCCTCTTTGGCTATTCTTAGAAAACAAAGCTGCAGCATGATCATCAAATTGCTCTGTTTCCCCAAAGTTTCTATTTCCTGGTTGAAAAGCATTAGTAGCAATCTCTCTAGTAGCTCCCATGCTACTAGTAACCTGCTTCTGTTTTTCTACGCTTTGAATCATAGAGTAAGCTTTGTTGACAGTAGGCAACGGATCAAGTAACAGAATCTGAGCCCGTACAATGTCATAATCCTCATTAAGATGCATTAAAAATTGCATGAGTTTCCTTCTGTGTTCTAACTCCACAGTTTCTTTAATAGCAGTACAACTTGCAACACAATTGCACACAGGTACTTTAGATAAGTCTAGTAATTCATCTAAAGCCTTTTTAGTTTTTTGTACTAAATAGCTATACTATCATTCCCTTGATACAAATCAGAAATGTCTTTCTCTAATTGATACAGCAAAGGCCCATTGCTCTTACCAAATCGTTCTGTCAGCTCATTCCATAGTTCTTGAGCAGAGTTAACATATAAGAAAGCCTCAGATAAATCTGAAACCATAGAATTTAATAGCTAGCTGACTACCATACTGTCACATCTAACCCACTGAAGCAATGCGACTCTATTGGAAGAACCATCAATGAAACCAAGCTTTGCCTTAGTTCTGAGAGCGAACCTTACCGATTCAGTGCACCTCTAGAAATTGGAGCCATTGAGCTTAACATTCACCAACTGCAAACCTGGATGATCCGAAGCCTGTAAGTAGAGAGGATCATCATTGTACATTTCGATTTGCCTCTAGCCCTGATGCGAGTTCTCGTCATTCTGCCCCGAATCACTCTCAGCCATATCAGAACAAGAAATGGAGTCTTCAATTTGTAAGAAACAAAACTAACTGATTGATGATAAAGATCAATCAATTAGAGAAGAGTAGAAGATGATTCATTGGCGATGCAAAGCCAATGATTCAAAGAAAATAGTTTAGGATTCAAACGCAGGAGGTTCTGATACCATATTAAAGGTTTGGAAAACCAGCGAATATGAGAGAAAGAGAAACTATTTTATTGCATTGCTCAAAATCAAAAACTGCTGTACATACGAGCTTCTCCTTTTATACACAAAAGCATCTTCTAACAGCACCTAACTAATTCCCCAGTAACAAGGGGATGCTAACTAATTAACCAATTAGCAGAAAGAATAAAGTTGGTGTTTCTTGCTTTCTTGTATGGCTGTATACTCAAGCTATATACTCAAGCTATACACTCAACAGTTTCAAATCAGTGGTGAGCTTTAAAGAAACAATAGAAACAGAAATTTAATCTATGGTATGCCGACACTAAGACTGGCGATTAATATAATGATAATTCGTAATAATAATTATAACTGAAAGAATACGCGAGACTGGCGTACGTATTTGCATATATAGGCATGCAAATATATGGTGCTCTATTCGCACCAAGGCATACAATATACGAGACAATGCAGCCACACAAAGATGTTTAATAGGAGGCAATTCATAGGTTAATTTTGAGGTAAATGTGTCGAGTGTGAGTCTTTTTCCTTTTAAATCTTACATGTAATACAGTTTATACGAGACGGTTTTAATGTTTTATCCCAAACTTATCTTATATATATATGATGCAACAAATATAGATAAACACGCACTGCGAGCTTTTCTCCTCCATTGTTTGGGCAAGGGAGGCCAATTTAGGTGAATCAGCATCATTAGCAGCCGCGCTGCAGAGTTATAATTAGTACCTTAGCAATAATTACCAGACATAACAACAGAATAATTGAAACAAAACTAATGAGATTAATTCACAAAAATCTGACATGAAATGTGAAGTATCTGATATAAGCGCTTCCATGTCAACGCAATACGCACGAATCAACTCCACTGCTGCATTGGCTTCCTCGCAACTTTTTTCACCCACCATTTGACAAAAGTTCTCGTTTAGGATCCCCTGCAAATAAATTTAAAAACAAAAAATAAATGTGTTGAAGTAAAGAATAATTGGCAAAAATTCAAATGAAGGGCAAAGGATTTTTAGTTGTATGTACCCATTGCTCAAGTTAATGAAATAAAGCTCAAGTTAATGAAAGAATTTTGAGTTGTTAATTTGCTATATAGTGGGCATTTTTACAAATTTTTCACTGTAGTTGAAAAATAAACAATCATTTATTGAATACAGATTTATTGAATACAGAAGGGGAGCCTTGGAGTAATGGTAAGGTTGTCTCTGTGTGATCAAAAGGTCACGGGTTTGAGTCATGGAATCAGCGACTGACAAAGTCAGGTTAGATTGCCTACAATTCATCCCTTGGGGTGCAGCCCTTCCCTGGACCTTGCGTGAACGCGGGATGCTTGTGCACTAGGCTGCCCTTTTATCTATTATTAGGGGCGTGCAATTGTACGTATTGAGGTACATAACGCACACTTTGTTATTTTCAACGAAGTCAATTTGGGCATAGATAACTACCTCGTTTGCCAATGACTGCAGATATTCTTGGAGCAACTCATGGAGGATGGATAAAGCCATGTGAATATTCAACATGGATGAAAATCATGAAAATATGAACACCTGCTTGGAGTTTTACCTAGCTTTTTTTTTTTTTTTAATGGTTAAGTTGCAAGGTGATTTTGTTTTTTGAACAAAACTTGCAGAATGAAAATTGGGAGGATGATAGAAAATCTGCGAATCATAAATAAATGAATCTAAAATTGGATTATTATGCAGGGCCCGACCCGTTGCGATTGCCCTAAAATGCTTTACTTCCTTATTTCTTCTTGTAGTCCATGAAACTAATTAGAATGCCAATTAATACCCAGAGAATCAGGGCCGATTTTTTTCATTTCTTTTTTCCCCATATATACTCGATGCAGAATCTATTTGGATATCAAACTTTGACAAATATGAACTTAAAACATTTCTCCTTTAAAAAAAAGACAACAAAAAATGAATACACTCGACTTCAAATTTGTGACATAAATATGGTCATTTGTGAACAAATTAGAAAGCGAAATTATGCAAAAACAATATTTGTAAGTCAACAAGGTTCAAGCAAGCATCCTCCAATTAGGATCCCTAAATCTCAAATCCTCCCTAGAATGTGGATTTGGCCTTTTTTCATCTCTTAATCAAAATCTACATATATCAGTAGCCAAATGACAAGTTATAGTACGTATAAAAGCCTTTCATTAGCCCTATTTTAAATCGGCCAACTACTTAATTTAATGAATATCCGATCCGTTACCCACCCCATATATATATATATATATACACGCGCGCACACACACGCGCGCGCACACACACACATATATATATATATATATATATATATTAGGGGTGAGCAATGGACTGAACTGGATCGGATTGGCTCAACCCATTAACTAAACGGGTCGAGACGGGTTCAGTACTTTTATTAATACGCCAGTCTAGATTATGAGCCAAATGAACCCGACCCAGCCCTGGACCTGCCATTACTACCTAATTAGTATTTTTGGTGGGTTAATTTTTCAACTAACGTCTTTATAATTTTTCAACCAAACTAAATTAGTCCAAATTCAAAATTAGAAAATACACAACCAAGCTAATAAATAGGTCATGTCAGTTCGGTCCATGGGTGGCCTACTTTGGACCTATTTAAAAACAAAATAAACTTGTGCAAACAACGGTGTATAATAATTGTTGTTATATACAAAGTGTTAGTAATGAGTTTAACTAATTGGAACATATAAACTAGTGTGTCAACTAGGCTGAAAAAATAATATAATACGTCACTAAACAGGCCGTTAATGAGCTAGTCCAATCCGACCCATTAACATGCTTTAATGGGCTGACCCATTATTGGCCTAGCCTTTTATTAACCCGGCCTTTTATTAGCCATATTTTAAATGGACCGACTGTTTAATCTAATGAGCACCTGATCAGTTGCTCACACCTAATATATATGTATAATGCTGTAAGTGAATACTTGTAAGTGAAAGTATATACTCACTAGTATATAGTATAGATGTTGACATCAAATGATGACAACGATGAAGTCTTAACTAGTAAAATTCAAGATTAATTTGTTGACTAAAAATTCTCTTTTTTTTTTTTTTAACTTGAAGTTTTATTTTTCAACTGCTTCCAACTCCTTCTAGTTATTCATATATATCTTTTAGAATTCTTTTTAACTCATTGAAGTTTCTTTTAATTAATATTTTTTTCCTTGTCAATCATTAATTAATATTTGTTACACTTTGCTTTGAAACGAACGAATTCTTGAGGAAGTAAAAAAAGGACCCATGTGTACCATTACAATCCCCAAAAATAGTGCCGATGTATCATAATGCAACCACCTCTGTAAGTGATCAAAGGAGCCAGAGTTAAGAATAATCAACAACATCCAAACTTTCATTTTAAGCACCAATTTTTAATTAATTAAACGCTAGCTTGAAATCTACTTGACTACTAGTATGCACTTGGCACCAAGAGATTGGCCAGAATAATATCTGACATTTCTGTCAAGTTCAAAAGACATGAACAAATTACTAAAAGCTGGCTTTAACTACGAATGAAGTCACATTTGCATGCCCAGGTTAATGCGTACGTAACTTGAAGCTCAAGTCATGGCTAGCTATTACTTATTATACTAGTATTCTCAAAAAAATTCACTGAACGTATGTAACATATTCGCTAAGGCCCTCAAAGACTCCCTATATAAACTGCTTTCCGCGATGTACATACCTTCCCATCCTAAACAATCAAGCCTTGCTAATCGAACACTATAAATATAACTATATATAAGCACGAATTAGAACTTGAAGAAAGAAATGGCTCCCCTCGGCCTTCTCCTGGTGGGCCTTGTCTTGATTTCTGTGGTGGCGGAGGCTCAGGTATACTCGCCGCCTCCTCCACCCTATTACTTTCCACCAAAGCAGTCACCTGGTCAGGAGAAGAAGTCGTCGACGACTCCACCAAAGGAGTCACCTGGACAAGAGAAGAAGTACTCACCTCCTCCTCCTTCCCCTGTATATTCTCCGCTGCCAGCACCGGTTGTTACACCACCACCGCCTCCACCCTCTTACTCTCCTCCACCAATACTGCAGTCAGCTCCTCCTTCCCCTGCATACTCTCCACAACCACCACTTGTTACACCACCTCCTCCCTCCCCGGTGTACTTTCCGCCACCACCACCAGTTGTTACACCACCGCTTCCATCACCAGTGTATTCTCCGCCACCACCGGTTGTCACACCACCATCGCCATCTGGCAGCGCAGCAAAGAAAGTAAGGTGCCACAACAAGGAGTATATACAGTGCTACTACAGGGAGTTCACTTGCCCAGCTGCTTGTCCTCAGACTTGTGAGGTTGACTGTGAAACGTGCAGTCCCGTTTGCAGTAAGTCTTGAATCATCATTTAACAGTGTAGTACTCTAATTTTCAAATCTCGAAGGCTGAAAAGTAATTTGAAAAAAGAATTTACTATAATCTCAAGTTAATACTTTATCATTTTCATAATGTGAGGGACTTTTTCTATACACTATCTCAGTTATTAGCTTAAAGATATTTGAGTTTGGTTTTTGCTTGCCTTCACAATGTCACTGCCATGAGTTTTTATACATGAGTAATCCTAGTGTTTTCTAACTTGGACAGCAAAAAATATAATTTGACCCAAATACAACTATTGGAGTCCTATGAAAAATATAACTTCATAGTATCTAAATAAGATTTAACCTTATCACTCCCTCTCAAGTTGGAGTATTGAGGTTGATTATGCCCAACTTGCCCTTTAAATACCGGAACTGATACTTTTCAAGAGCCTTGGTGAGAATGTCTGTAGGTTGGTGCTGGGACGGGACATGCCCAAAGTTTAGTAGACCAGACACAAGTTT